>JANHAO010003457.1:0-26207 GCA_026873985.1 Saraca asoca
AGAAACTATGATTAGTTATAGAGGTTGACTGGCATCCATACCTCTGACTGATTGGATATAGGTAATGAAAGGATTGTATCATACAGAGAGATCAGCTACAAACAGGTTGTCACCGTTGTTGACTCCCACCGAAAATTGGGTAGCTATAATGACTTGCTAGAATCCGCTTATAGCTTAAAGTCCATACATGATTAATTTAGAGAAATTGATCAGAAAATTAATTGGATTAATTTTATATGCCTCCAAATGGTTTGAAGGGTATTTTAGACTTTTGTCAACATTTCGGGGGCCTACCGAGTCACATGGAAAATGAAAAATATGAGGAATGGCTAAAATGTGGATATATATTGGATATCCAAGGACCAAACTGAAAAGGATAGATATCGGTAAGACTGAAAAGTAATTTTCAGAAACCACAGGGACCCCGAGTACAATATATGAAATTGTTGGGGGTTGGTTTGCAATTTCGAGAAATTACAAATACCACAAACCACTCAAACTAAGTCAATGATGTGATAGTGTAGCATGAAAGATAACATAAAAATGTTATCAAAACAAACCATACTCATCTTTCATGTCAGTCCTTAATGATTTCTCAACATAAAACTCAAAATGAGTAAGAGAAATCAGCTGGCCAAATTGAAAGCCAAAATGTCTTAAATCTCAAAACGGTGTCAATTTAGAGACAACAAAACAAGCTTAGGAGCTAATGATTGACACCAAATCTTAGCCATCATAAGGTACCATATAGCAAAATATATTAGACATGATACCAAACCTTTAACAATGCAAGTTTTTTATCCTAACATAGTGTTGATAAGGCACTATATATAAAAGAATAAAATTTAACAACTAACATCCAGTTTTGTCAGTTTTAGACAAACCACTCAACAGATCTTCAGACATAGACCTCTTAATGGCAATAAGGCTAAGTCTATAGGATCCTTTCCATTTGGCATAATACTCTTTTTGATCCGGAGTACTCTCAATATAGGCACTGATGGCTCTTGCTCCGGTAAAACCAAGTCAATATCTATGATCTTGAGAGCAAACTTGATATCCTTCTTCCATCTTTTATAATTCATGCTATTTAAAAGTTTAATGGTTACAATATCATTGTTTAAAGCAAAAAAGATTGTAAACTAAATGTAAAGAATGCAATAAATGCAATATGTAGAGACCATCCTGGGCAAATTGAAGAATATGAAGTATGTGGAGAATGCACGTATAATAATACATCATAACATCCTTCCCTTTGGCCAGAGAATGCAAATGTAGAGACCCTCCTAATGAAACCAATCAGGATAATATTTTAATATTGAAAATTCATCCCCTTTGGGAAAATGAATTTCCAATAATAAAATATGTCCAAAATTGATAAATGTTTTAATAAAACAAATTCTAACTAAAGCACAGAACAACTACCTTTGAGCAAGTAGTTGTATGAAATAATTAGAAAATAATCTTATAAAAATTTACAATTTAAATAACTTATAAATCAATATGAACAATTTAATTTCAGTAACAATTACTCATATTAATAGAAGTCTCCCAAAAAGACTTGGGATATAAAAAATCTAATCTAGAACTAACATTCAAATAATTTTAAAATAATTATTTGCAAAATATATTATTGTTACATTATAGGGTGTTAAGCAACATACACCAATGCTGATTATTAAAACTCCATATTGTATTATATTTTATAATCTCATATGTTATTTTGGTGTAACACAATTATAATTAATTTTTAATACGTATACCTAACTTTTCCAAGAAAGCGTACTCTTTCAGAGTGCAACTAGGGAGAGTGAAGGATACTAACACCTAGTAAGCATATATAGTATTTTTTAAAAAAATATATCATAATTTTATTTTATTAAAAAATATTTTCAAATTAATTAAAAGCAGATAAATATATAATAAATATTTATCATCGTGAAAAACAATTAAAAATTTTAAACAAATACTACAATAAGAGTGAGTCGCAATGATGAAAAAATAGTTAAAAATTGAGGCCTGAAGCACGGCGCATGTGCCCTATACTCTTATGTCAAAGAGTGAGTATTGCATTGAAGTGCAATTGCACTTCATCTTCTCCAATTTGCTCAGGATTTCAAGTAAATGCTTTCTGCCATCAGAGATAAAACAAGGTTTTCGGTGCAGCAATTGGAGCAACCTTGACGATGTCCCACCAACAGTTAATGATGGCATTGATCTCCAGTGGTGGTCCGACAAATTTTGATGAAAAATAGGTCCAAAAAAGATGAAACCTGATTGTGGTATTTCATCAAAATAGTGGAGAATTTTATCAAATTCAACCTCTAAACAGCCTTAATTCATCACATTGATTCCGAAATTTAACAAGTAAATTAAGTCCATTAACTCCTGTAAAATTCACATTCTAAAGCAATATAATTGCTATGAATTAACGACCCTAATTGAAGAAACCTAATACACACCAAAAAATTAAAGCTCAAAATTCTTTGAATAAAGCATAAAAATAAACAAATTTACATGCATTAGAATCATGAACCATAATCTATGAAAGTCCCAAACCAATTTCGAATAATATATAATATATCAAGGAATTGTATATACTAACTTCATTATGTTATCTGAAAATTAAATTAAAAAAATTCTAATTCTACTTATGATAATCAACAATAATTCAAAGGTAGAAAAATCAATAGAAAAAATCATGATAAAACTGGTAGTAAAAATCCCAAAATAATTTTGACAAATTGCATCATAATAATCAATGTAAAAATATATAAAAATATGATACAATAAGTCATTGAATTGAACATATTATTGAGTATTAATTTTACGCAAATGGACTCTGATACCATAAGTTAGCCAAATATTAATAAATTTGGACAAAAATTAGAACAATAATTAAACAATTGATTAATCGAAGAATACACATGTGCTTGCCACTAAATTAGAAAAAAAGCAATTTATTAAATCTTCCACTCCAACTCTACTGTGTAGCTATCAACGAGACCAGCATGATAAAAAAAAAAAAAAAAAACCCTCATCAACTACAAGAAATCGAGTAAAAAGAAAGTGGTGTGTTCATTGTAGAGTATATGGAGGACCTAGAGTCCGCTGGTACAAGTAGCTGAAAAGTTAGCTGGTAATTGATAAATTAGTCGTTAGTTGTTTACTAACTACTAGTTGTTAGCTGAAAGCTAAAGATAATAAACTAACTAATAGTATTAAAAATGTTTAATAAAATTAGCTATTGAATTAACTTATAAATTAAAATAATATAAAAGGACATGTAAATATGATTAGATAATATATGGAGTAAATTAATTTATATTTATTTTGAGGTTAAAATATATTGATGCAATCAAAATATTCAGAATAAGAATAAAATTATCTAAAATTTAATAAAATTATATTTTATAACATCATATATATATTTATTTATTTATTTACTTATTTTTATTTATTTATGTTGAATTAATGGACATATGTCAAATATGCAATGATATGTAAGTTTTTTTTGTCCTATTGGCTTTGTCAAAAAATAAACATAAAAAATAGATGGTATTAAAAAAATAAACATTGAAAATGAGGGTTTCTAATTAATTAGGACATAGGTTGTCAATTAACTAAAAAAAGAGGGATAAATTAAAAAATAATAATAAAAAGTTCTATTTTAATAAGTTATAAACTACTTGGAGTAACTTATCAAAAGAAAACTTTTTTTTCTCAAAAAATTAGTACATCAAACACCTCTAAAATATATATAAAAAAAAAGTTGTTTAACTAAATTAAAAAACTAAATATTAATTTTTTTGGTGCACCAAACACTCACCTAATCCTATTTTAATTAACAACACTAGGCTCTCTCTCGTTAAAAGCCCAGTAAGTTTGGACCTACATTAGTTGTCTTATACATCAATCCGTTAAAATGTCAAATAACATCTATAAAATAATAGTCACATAAAATTAGACATTAAATAGAATATCTAAGGTCACAACTCAGCTATTTTTATAAAAACACCAAAACATACCTAATTAATGTTACTTCACACAATTGGACAATTCTAACAAAACATGTGCATAGGATTTTAGTTGTTTGAACAATAAAACCTGCAATATTTAATATATCTATTTAAGTATGACATTGGATTAGAATATTAGAAGATTAGATAAAGAAAATCATCCTAAACCAATTTGAAGTAAATTCTTTGAGGAAAAATGAGAAAAAAGAATAAATTTTTTAACAAAAAAAATCATCCATCCCCTTTCCTCTCTCTCTTATTACCTCCAATCAGTGCCATTGAATTTTCTTGAAGATCCTCACTTCTTTATGCAAGAAATTTTCATTAATGTTGAATGAGTAGGTGACATAACATTATTGTAAAATAGACGAGTGTCAACGTATCATTTCTCATACAAATATTTCAGATTACATTTATCTTAATCTTTGAAAGAAGATAGATAAATAGAAGTGCGAGTAACAAAGTATAAAACTCATACATGACTCCACATCCTATTACTAATGTTCTTCTGTCGTTCAATTTTTTATGTTTCAGCCTTCTCGGGCTTTCTATTAGTCAACTTGTTTGTGGATCAGTTATTGTCCCGTATATTATAATCTAATTTCTTTGATAGCATTACATGAATTCCTCATCAAAATCAGGCTAACAGACAACTATATCATTTTTCAATATCTTTATTTAACAATTCGAAAAACTTTAATTTGACAAGTTTGTCTTGTTGAATTATGCATGCAGGCTGTCTTTACAAGAAGGAATACTGTAAGCGGGGTGCTATATACCATTTTCGCATCGGAACTTGTGAATGAACCACGTTCCCAGTCTGAACATTCTGGAAAAAGCATTGTGGTCCTATTCTCTTCTGCTTAAATTAATTGCAAGTTAAAAGCTGATTGTCACCAACTGGACCGTAATTACAAGCTGAACTGTTATGATAATGAAATGCGCTTTTCTTTCATTGACAACGGAATACGGAAATGGGGCCACTGGGGCCGAATTGGGTTGTCTTTTTTGTTTCATTCTCAAAGAAAAAGTAGAGATAAGCACAAAGGAGGACGAGCAGATAAAGAGAAAAGGGAATCAGCCAACGGCCAATAATCAATACCACCTCAACACGGAGGATAGTAGTTTTCTTAAGTCACGCATGCATGGATATGGATATCGATTGATCTTTATACCCTTAAGATAAAGCTAAACTTCTAATGAAAAGACCTCTATATGATATTATGTCTACATATGGTTCGTCAGTGGGGTCGCAAATATAAATGCAGAGATACAGCTCAATGCTTATGAGTAGTGCAAGAAATTTTTTATGTGTGGAGTTTCAAAAATAGCTAACATAAAATAAAAACCTATAACATAATTCTTATTCTGTACTTACGTTGTTGAAAGAGAACAAATATGCCTAAAGTACTCCTGCTAATAAAATTATCTTTCACATACCTTCCTTGGAGTTAGTTATTTGATCGTTTTCAGGTTGGTTATAATTTTTATGAGTTTTTTGAGTTTGAGTACACAAAAAACCCCACTTGAACTAATCAACAAGTACTTGTAATAATATTTTTCACTAACATAATCAATTAATTTATTATTAGTTAAATTATTAAATATTAAATAATATTATTTATTTATCAATTTGAATATATAATTATATTATTATTAGATTTTAATATGACACTTAAATTATTAATAAATTTATTAACATATAAATTTTATTTGTTAAGCTATTAATGATGGAAAGATTAGTTCAACCTAATAATAATATTCTTATTTTATATATTATTATTATTATTTTATTGAAACGTCAAATTCTAACTTAATAATGATATTTACAGAGGAATTTACCTCTTCTCTTTTGTAAGTATTTATGGATAAAGATAATATATAATAATTATATATATGAATTATTTTTAAAGTAAGTATTTAATTATAAATTTATTATTTTAGGCCTATATATATATATATTATAGAGTGTGATTATATCTATTTGTATGATGACAATGATAAAGCCATCCCAAATTTTTAAAAATTGTGAAATTTTCCTTATATTATATTTATTAGTTTTACATTTACGTACTCAGCCGTCCGAAATTTTGATTTTTCACACAAATGATTAATTATTTTATATTTTATTCTCCTTATCTAGATTCGTGTCGATGACTTCAATTCTTCTGAACACAAATTCCTCCTAAATTGTGTGATAGAAATGATTGGGTTTAGAAACCACTAGACAGTAGAATAGCTTGCGTGGAAGGATCGAAACGTCATAACCTAGTAATAATGTGGCTAATGTTTTTTAGTACAATGACCTGTATAGTTAATTATTATTTCTTGCAAACTGTCAAAACAAGAGCCCAGTAGTGCTTTGCCCCTGGGTGGCTGGAGAGAAATTGCAAGGAAAGAAAAAAATAGAGGAAAACTTAAGAGGAAAACTGAATTTGCTGCTGATTGATAGAAGCAGGAAAAGAAGCAGAATGGAAAATAAGTGGAAAAAAGATGACGGGCCCCACAGAAAAATTTTTCCACTCCCGGGTGCGCAGAAAAGCAACGGAAAACGCACAGGGCATCCTTATAGCTTCATTATAATATTTCATTTTAGTACAGGAGCATTCCAATTCAACTTCACTGGAAACAATAGTATGTCAGGACACCAGGTCTCGCCAAAGAAGCTATTTCCTTTTAATATTCGGTAGTGAACAACAAAATAGCTATGATTTGAATGATGAAAGTAAGGATGAGTTAAATAATATTATAAATATAAATTTATTAAAAAGTTAACTAATATATAATATATATCATAAATATTATTTTAATTTTATATAAAATTAACAAATTAATAAATTTTTAATTAATTAAATATTAATTTTTATTAATTTTTAATTATATATATTTATTAAATGTAATAAATGTATATGTAATTCGTTAAAAGAGAAATCATAATATATTTTGTATATAAATGAAAATTATTAAGATATATTAAGAAATTTTTATGTCTATTTCTTTTTTTAATAAATAAAGAGTTTCATTTATTTATATTATATATTAAAAATATTTCTATTGAAATTTCTGTCATGCTATTAAAATTTTCTTAGATATCTTATTTTATTTCTACTTTGCAGATTATATATTGTACTAACCATAATTACTGGATATTGTGGTTGCAATGAATTTTTAAATTTTACAAATCAGAATAAAATTGATAAGAAACTCCTTAAGAATTTTTTATGATTATATTAAAATATCAAATAAAATTTTTTTGTCTCATTTTTTTTCTTTCATTTTCTTTTCAATTAATCAACAAACTTTTCTTTTCTTTTTTTTTTCTTTCCTCTCATTTTCTTTTCTACCAATCAACAAAATTATAGAATCTGTTTAGTAACTGTTTTTAAAAATAGTTTTCTATTTTTAAAAACAATCTACTATTTTTAAAACAAAAAAATCTGTTTGATAAAACTGTTTTTAAAAATAGTTTTGAAAATTTTGTTCTGAAATCTTGTTTTAAAAATTATTTTTAAAAATAACTCTGAACTATTTTTAAAAATAATTTTTAAAAATAAAAAAACAAAACAAGTTTCCAAACAAGCCCATAATTTTTTTTCTTTCTTTTTCCTTTTCTTTCCTCTTATTTTATTTTCTTTATTTTTTTCTCTCCAACCAATCAAGGGGTTGGAGAAAGAAAAAATATGGTAAAAGAACAAGACAATTTAAGTTTGTAACTAAATAGGTCAATTATCTCAATCCTGATCATCACCAACCGCTCCATAATTTCATGCTAAACTGCACGAAACTTAATTGCCAAAAACTGTTTGCGAGGCTTATCTTTGATGATAGGGTCCAGCACTGAAGCCAGTTTTTGATGATGTACACGCCTTCCATTTATGGTAGGACCATCTATATTGTAAACCCTGCATGCATGCCGAATCTTTTTTTGTATCTCTATATAAACTCCACCAGAGTGCCTATTTTCTCACTTTACCACATCTCTTCATTTCTATACATCCGCTTGCTGCTTGCTGCTTGCTGCATTTTCACAAGTAATTCCTCTAAATGCATTAAGAGCTATCTTGTTAATTTAATTGAAATATTATTAAATATCTAGAAGTTTGTGTACGGAATTAGGTTTATTGTTTTGTCGTGATTCTCAGGCCAAAGCGATGGGAAGGAATAACCGTTTGGAAAGCTTGATGATGATGGCTTTCATGGTGGCCTTGGTTTTTCAACATGGGAATTGCAAGATTAATGGCCACTCAGCCAACGGAAAACTTGGCTTTGTTAATGGTGGATTTATTAAACGAAGTGGAACACATTTTACACTGAATGGGAAATCGGTGTATTTCAATGGCTTCAATGCATATTGGCTAATGTACATGGCTTCCGATCCATCCACAAGGTCCAAAGTCACTGCCACCTTGCAAGAAGCTTCTCGTTATGGTCTCAACGTTGCAAGAACCTGGGCTTTCAGTGATGGAGGTTATAGAGCTCTTCAGCTCTCCCCTGGCTCCTATAGCGAGCAATTTTTTCAGGTTTTGCTTATTATTATTAATTATCAGCTGTTTAGCTGTGGTTTTTCATTCTTTTCTTTTTCAAAAACAGCTGTTTTTTTTATGTCATATATAAATAAATTGTGGTATATCTGGTTATGAACTGTAAGAGAAGTTGACCCTTTGATGTAACAAATTTAATTCATATTACATAAGAGATATACATAAATGGAAAATTATGTTTTACAGTAATAAGAATACTGCAGATTTCACTGAATGCATTCAAGTTTTCAATAATAATAATAATAACAATAATAATATTATTATTGTTATTATTATTATTATTATTTTGTTAATTAGCTGTTAGTGCTCATTCTTTTCTTTTTCAAAAACGACTGTTATTTTTGTCATATACATATCTGGTCTATGAACAGTCAAGACAAGTTGACACGGGATGTGAACAAATTTAATTCATATTACATAAGAAGAGAAATATATACAAATATACACAGATAAGATATAAGTAAAAAAAAAAATTTACGTATATTATAAATGCATGAAATAAAATTTTCTCTTGGATAGAATAATTAAGAGTACTGATGCAAGCACAATCTTGTGTTAACAAATTTACTTAAATTTTTCCATTGGCCAACTGCATCAAAGTCTACCTGAAAATTTCTAATCGTAAATGCAGATTGTGCAGTGTACAACTAAGATTTGAGTAGCTGATGATTGCATATTTACATATATATACACCCATTTTTTCTTGATGCATGTTTTTGGGTTTGGTGAATGGTACGTGTAGGGACTAGATTTTGTGATTTCAGAAGCTGGAAAAAATGGAATAAGACTGATAATGAGCTTGTCCAACAACTGGAAGGATTTTGGTGGCAAAAATCAGTATGTTGAATGGGCAAAGGGACGTGGTCAGCACGTAAACAATGAAGACGACTTCTTCACAAACTCTCTTGTTAAGCAATACTACAAAAATCATATTAAGGTCACTGAGTGCAAATTTTCTTTTTCCTGTTTAATTTCTTAACTTATAACCACATTCAGCATATTATTCAAATTTATCATTATTAAATTATATCTAATCATTTAAATAAGTGCGACTATATAATTTATTAATATGCGCATGTAATAACCTTTATCTCGTGGTAAAATTTAAAACCGATTTGCTGTATAATAATAATGGTTTAACAATAATTGCAATTATTTATTTTTTCTTCTTTGTATATTTATCTATCTATTTTCTTTCATATTGTCTCATAATTTATTAAATTTAAATTCTTCTATCATGGCATTAGGTTAAGTTACAGAATGAGTCAATTTTTGTTTCTGTATTGTGCATGAATTGGCAAGTCATATGTATTACCTTATGAAATAGTTTTGGATACCATTTAAGATTCCTCATCATACTAAGCCTAAATATGTCTTTTTGTGTCCGTAATTTTCTTTATTTGGAATATGTAGGCTGTGCTGACGAGGAAGAATAAGTTCAATGGAGTGACATATAAGGATGATCCAACCATTTTCGCATGGGAACTCATGAATGAACCTCGTTCCCAATCTGACCCTTCTGGAAAAATCATTCAGGTCCTTAATTTTATCATACTTAACACTTGTCACATTAATTATGAGATTATGATTGATTTTTTCAAGTCATTGGTTCGTGGCCATGGTTTTGTTGCTTGACTTCAAGATAAGTAAAAGGGCAATGGACAGCCTTTTGGGATTTGGCAGAGGGAAACTGAGATTTTGACATTGATAAGGAAGTAGGGCTAATCTTCTCGTAGAAATAGGGACGTTATTGGGACTAAATGGGAATTTTCTTGTACAGAGTTGGGTAACAGAAATGGCGGCGTATGTCAAATCCATCGATAGCAATCATTTATTGGAAGTGGGGCTTGAAGGTTTTTACGGTGAAACCATGCCAGAAAGGAAACGCTTCAATCCTGGATACCAAGTTGGCACTGATTTCTTTTCCAACAATCTGGTTCCTGAAGTTGACTTCGCCACCATTCATCTCTATCCCGAACAATGGTGATTCCTATCTTTTGGTTTGCTTATTCACTTTTCAGTGTTGCTGCATCACAATCACATCTTACTATTAACAATTTGAAATTCAACACGCAAATTTTTGAAAGAAAAAGATCAATTATATTCACTTTAAATTTAGTATAATTATATTTTTATTTTAAAAAATATATATGTATATTATCTGAATTTCTAAAAATATATATTTAAAATAAAAAAAAGATATATAAATATATACAAAAAATAAGAATTAATATATATTTTAAAATAGAAATGATGTGAATGTAATTATATTAAATTATAAATAAATTGGGCAAAATTTATTCAAAAAAAAAATAATTATCATATGATTTTTTTCTTAGGATTTTGTGCAGGTAATAGCGTCATTATCTATCCTTAAATGGGTTTGGGTACACTGACCGGCACTACTCTTCTAAAATTTTCTGTCATTTACGAGACCATTAATGGTTGCTAAACGGGTACAGGGTATCGGGCTCTGAATCAGCCCGAGATGCTTTTGTTGACAAATGGATCCAAGACCATATCCAAGATTCTAGTGAGGTTTTAAAGAAGCCCATTCTTATGGGTGAGTTTGGCAAGTCTTCCAAATTACCAGGATATACAGTGGAAATCAGGGACAGTTACTTTCAGAAGTTGTACAACGCTATATACAAGAGTGCTAGTGGTGGGGGCCCATGCGCAGGTGGGCTTTTCTGGCAGCTCATGGCCCAAGGAATGGATGGCATGAGGGATGGTTATGAGGTTATCCTCGAGGAGAGTCCTTCTACTGCCAATGTTATCGCACAACAATCCCACAAGCTATCTACTCTTGCTTGAAAGAGTTCCTTCATGTGTGTGTGCGTGTGTTTATATATTTTATAGTTTTTCCTTGTGGCTGGTCTGCCAATTCCTCCCTGTTAGGCTGTATGATTGTGTTCCTCGTGGTATCTTTCTGTTGAATCTGTGTTGTTTTCTGTACATTGTGATCTGTGAATATAAAATGCATATATGGCTGGAAAAGAAAACTTTTTCTATGAGAAAAAGATGAAATGAAGTTTTCAATCCGCAGAGTGCAAAAAATGATATGCTTTTATTCTTGCAAGTGTTATTACAAAATAATTATTCAATCAAATAACAATCTGAACCAATTTATTGATCAAGTGGATGGTATAACAGCCAATAAAATTTGTACTTGGAACGACATTTAATTGCTAGCCGCCTGCAAAAATCTATAACCTTGTGTGTGGAATTCCAAGGAAAATAGATTCTGTTAAATGAATGTGCACTCTCTTGACTTTGATGAGTGAAGATTCAAAAATTGATACTTGTAGCCTTTATTCCAGCACCACAGAGCAAAAGATTGCATCTTTGATGATGAGCATCCACAATTAAATGATTGTGCCATTGCTTATTACTGAGTCCTTTAAGATCACCGTGATTCCTGACCGAATATAGAAACCCTCCGAAGGTCTGGCAGCTTCCTGCACATTCTGCTATTCAACACTCTTGTCATTTATGGATTGATATGAGACTACTATGGAAATAAATCATAAGTGCAGTAGCAATTGCATTCTTTTTATATGTCACATATAACTGAAAAAAGTTGACAACTTGACTACCAAGTTATAACTTACATCTTGGTTGGCAATGACCACATTCTTTCCAATTCTTGCATTCTTATCAATTATACAATTCCTGCACAACAACAGATAATTATATTTGTTTTAATTGTTTATTGAATAATTATAAATGAAAAGAGATAAATGTTGCTACAAATACATAAATATAACTTATGCATGCCTTCACCGCATCACTATTTTTAGAAACATTGGATCATTTAGCAACTGGAGTGTTGGGCAAGATAAAATTGTTATGGAATCAGAGCTTCTATAATCCAATGCCAATGCCAATGCCAAGGAGATAACTTTTGAAAACAGATTAAACAGTGAGTGTTTAACATGAAGAGAAATATAAATGGAAAAAAAAAAAATGTCGCTTGGCTTATGCTGTATAATAATTCAGTTCTTAGAATTCTTACACAATTTTGGTATCTTTGCCAATGCCTATTGGAACATTTCCTCCTTCCAAGAGAGATGCTATTTCAGCCTCTGTTTGGTAATAATCAGCACCCATAATCATCGTATCCTGGATAATGAATGTGAATGTAACTAATATTTTATCATACCAGGGAGAGAAAAAGCAGTGACACCCCCAAAACAAAGTTTGATAAATTAGATGAGGATCGAAAGGCAGGCGAGGAGCAATCCACTTTAATAAACTTCTTCAAAAGTGGAGTAGTTCATGAGCTTCTCAACTATTAAAAGGAGATTTTGTTATAAATCTTTATTATTTCATTAAATTTAGGTTTCCCTAAATTTGCTAGGCCATAGAATCTGGCACCATAAAACTATTATTCTATTACATGCCAATTCTTTCCCAATTTATAGCCCTTAGATGCCAGCTCACTATACAGATTGTTACATAGGTCTTCATTTTGTGTTGCTGCTTCTTTCTGCTTTGTGTCCTAAATGAAGTGGTTTTAAAATACCAAGCAAGACAGATACCTTTATCAGCACCCCATAATCCAATCTTGAACGAACTCCAACAATGGAATGTTCAACACTGCACTCCCTTAAAAAGCAACCATCTGAAATCAAAGAATTGGTTACCTACAATCACAGTCATAGCAAAATCTCATCAGGCCCCATTAGAATCATAAGGTTATCAGGTATATGAATTAAATGGTACAGCCATACCTGGCACTTCTCCATTTTAGCTGGTGGTAGAAACCGAGGACATGTAAAGATTGGATTCGATTGGTCATCCAACTGAAATTTGGGTGGCTTCAACACAGAGGAAAAATAAATTGCCGGGTTCATTAACTCGTAAACGCAGTTTTCTGGACTGATTATATGAGTACTAAATGCTAAAATAGCTACCTGATCCATAAGGGCCAAGTTTGCATCAAAGAAAGATTTTATAGTCCCAATATCTTCCCAGTAATCATTAAAAAGATATGCCTGTGAAGATATACAAGGTCCATTAACACATTCACCAAAAAATTATTACAGAATCTAATTGGAATTACTACATATGCCAAGGGATTAGATTTAAAAATATTGCAGACTTAAAAAACTAACATAATTATTAATTTATTTTTTATTTACTTTTAAGCAACTACCTGGACATTAAATTTTTTTGCAGCCAGTGGAATGACCTCAGATCCAAAATCATTTGCAGTTGGATAGTGGCACCTGGAATTTTGGCATGAAAGAAAACTGGGATCGTAACACATTCTAAAACAACTCCTGTGTCCATCCAAGCTACATATATTTCACAGATAGCTTATTAACAATTAATGCGGGGAAACATGAACACTACCAGGAAACTAGATTACCTGAGAAGGTTTAATAGAACATCTCTCTTAAACAAATATATACCCATTGATGCAATATATGGGAATTTCCTAGCCTCTTGAGCTGATAGTCCAAGAACAGTTGTATCTACATGCTATGATAACAAGAACATTTGATTAGAGACAGATGACTTCAAACTAACAATTAAAGTTAGATGAGATCATATTTTAATCTTTTTACGAAGGAACTGAATGAGTAACAACCATAGATCTCAATAATTCATCCTTTGGCTTTTCCAGGAACTGGAAAATCCGTCCTGTTTCATCAACCTTCACTAATCCGAAATCAGAAGCACGACTGTGGTAAAGAAAAGACACCAGAAATATTAAAAAAAAAAAACCTGGGATTTCACAATAAAAATGGAAAACAACACGTCCGAGAAGAAACTTTACTCAGAACACCTATCATCCACTGGGAGGCAAGATATGGTTACATCCGCACATGAACTAATGTGCTTCTGCAGATGATATGAAATCGGTTGTCATGTTTTAGAGTTTGGCACAAATTATAAACAGAAAGAATGTAAAGTTTGCAAGCTTGTTAATACCAACCTGCAGAAATTCCATGTAGTCCATTCGATAAAGATGATCACCACATAATATTAGAATATTCTCTATATTTTTGTGCTCAGCATCCTGCTCAAGTTCCAGAAACTCAATCATTGATGTGATATAAGAAGACATGTCCTTTCCCACTCAATTGTGCATACACTTGAGTTATTGCAATAATATCGCCCTTCTTGACAAAATAATTAATATTCCAAAGGAAAATGTCAAGAACAGGAAAAGGAACTGAGAAAATTTATGACATACCTCAAACAACCAGAGAAATTGCCTCACAGCGTCTGCTGTACCCTGAAACCATTTATTTCCTGAATCACCAGGAGTTTGAGTTGCTGCTAATACCTGCCATAAAAACTTTCAGTCTATGCTTTAGCATATCAATGAATGTCTTGCTGGAGGCATGACATAAGAAAGGTGAAAGTAGAAATTGCAGGAATATAATTAAAGGTGCACCTCAACAAAACCACCACCAAAGCTGATGGAACTTCCGAAATTGTAAGTTCGAGCAATGTGGCGGTTCAGGGACTGGGAATTATATTGAGTAAGGATGTAAATTTTGTTAATGCCACTGTTAATGCAATTACTCATTGGTATATCTACCAACCTATAGCATCCTCCAAATGGTACCTGACCATTTGAAGAACATTAAAAGATGCAGTTAGCTAATCCAATTCTAGCATAAAATAATGGACGACAGGTAAACTTAAATCAAACAACTTACAGCAGGTTTAGCCCTTCTTTGAGTGAGGGGAAAGAGACGAGTTCCAGCTCCACCACCTAATATGACAGATGCAACAGTCTTTGGGTCGGCTTCTGGTCTTGCAAGTGAAGGTGATTGGAGGGCCTAAAATGCAAGACTGTTTTGTTATACATTTTCTGCAACAGTTATGCTGATAATAATAAACCTTTGAAAGGAGACTATAAAGGGCCAGAACAAGTAAAACTGAATCTGTAATTAGTGATCCGACTTCTTTAAGTGAAGACTATCAAAGCCAGACAAAGTCAAGACTTTCAACGAAAGGCAACTTGTCAATGAAAATAGTTATTAGCAATTATACAGGCTAAGACAGGTGAAGTTACCATAAAATCATTGGCAACATCTGCAAGAGTAGAAGTAGCCAAGAATCTTTTTGTTTTCTTTTTCTGGGTAACACTGAAGAATTTTCCTAACCGAAAACCAAATGCCCGATTCTTCGAATGCACCGCATTCACTTTATTACCAGAGAAGGAGGAAGACAGAAGCCTATCATGGTGAAATGATTGCATCTTTGAACCCAGAAACATTGGAAATGCATGCAACTCATTTGCCATCATTATTTTCTGATTGCCATACACTAGAGCTATTTTGTTGAGCTGAGCCCTCAAGAAGAAAATTTTAGTCCAATAAAAAGACCTTGTTTATTTAAGTGTAGCTTACTCTACTACATTAAATAAAAAATACTTATAATTAACTGAATAAAACACGAGATCCAATCATAATTTTCACAAATGCTTTCCAACTATACAATCTTCCATAAAGGCTGAGTGAATGCATTTGTGTGGAAATCAAAATACAATACAAATTTCTACTGTTTAAGCAATCTGGGACAAGAAAAAGTGATAAAAACAATAGCAGTATATGTCGGGGTTGTTCATGTTTTGTTTTTTTTTTTTAACATTATGAATTAAAAGTATAAAAAGGAAGCAAATTGGTTTACCTCAATGTGGAGCAAGGAATGGCTTAATAGCACCCAAATTAAGATATAAAACCCCACCGACTCCCTTTTTTTCTTTTTCATTAAAATCTGACAGTGTCTTAAGCAGATTGATTCAAGTTTCTGAAGATTCTAAGGAGCTTACGTTAAAAGCCGCATCCTCAATAGGACTTGTCGAAAAACATAAGCTGTCTCCCCTTTTTGTCTGAAGGTTCTAATTAAGCGATTTCATAACTTTTCAAATCAGATTAAATTTTGTGATTACGCCAACCTCATATCACGATTTTCTCATTTTGTAAAGCATGGCCTCGAATTATATTTTGTTCACCTCCAAAATTCCAATTTGTCTCTCCCTTTCTGTCGCTGTGTATATATATATATATAGAGAGAGAGAGAGAGAGAGAGAGAGAGGTATTGAACGAGACGTAACTCCATTAATTATCGATTCCAAAACCGAATGGAAAACCTTCAGAAGTTCACAGTCGGCAAGCACCTCTGTGTACGGAGTTTGGTGGCACTGCATAGCCTAGCTTATTATCTTGGTACTCTTTTTTGCATTTTAAATGTATGTGATGTTTGATGAACTATGTGTCCAGAAATAAACTATTTCAAATAGTTTATAATTTATAAGATAGAGTCTTTTAATTTTTTTTCTTTTAAATTGATCTCTTCTGTATATAAATATATACATCAATATTTTTTACAATAATTATTTTTTCACAAAAATAAATAGATAAAAAATATTTACATATTATTATATATTGATTATATATTGATTATTTTAAGATTAACTAAATAAAAAGTAAACAAATATATAATTTTATAAAATATAATTAATTAATTTTAAATAATTATATTCATATTTTAATTATTTTAATTACATAAATATAATTTAATCTTAAAATAAATATAAATTAATTTACTTTATTTTTATTAAAATTAATCTATCTTTTTATTATATTTTTTATATCTATGAATGTGTTTATCACTTAATTTTATCAAATATTTATAATTAATTAATTTATCAAATAAAAGTTAGTAATTAACACATCAAAGACACTCATAAACATTATTCATTTATTTGGGGTTTGCTATATTGACAGATCATCAGCCCCGTCATCAGACTTGTTAAATGTTATGGTTGGTTCACGCCCACCGTTCATAAATAAATCAGATTTAGTCTGGTCTACAAAAGTTGTAAACGGTCAAAATGACAGTTTAAGTTCAAAAGTTTGTTGTCCGCAGGCTCCATGTGCCGACCTGCAGAAATTCTTTTTCAAATTATTTTAAATATTTTTATAATAATTTTAATTTAAAAGCTTAAAACGATAATTATAAATTTTAAAATCACGTATTTATAATATTTTTAATGTTAAAAAATTATAAATAGCAAAAAAATTAAAAACATTTCAAAAAGAATTAATGATCTACTCATAAATAATTCATAATATATAATATATTCATGTATAATCTAAAAATACAAAACTACCTAAAGCTAAATAAATTTTGGATTTGGGAGTGATTGCTTGATAGAGGGATGGGTTGGGTCAACGATAGTATAGTGGATTAGTTGAATTGAGAAAATAAGTAAATGAGTTTGCAGTCTTAAACTTGGTTTGCACGGATCACGAATCTAATTGAGTTGATTTAGGCATATATTTAAATAGCTTTAATTTTATGGGTTCCAATTTACCTTTTCCTTTTGCGGATAAACAGATCTACCTGCGAATTTCTTTTTACGGATAAACAGATCTACCTGCGAATTCTGACCCATTTCAACAATTCACCATCAAAGCTTTTCAATGAATTGCGTAAAGTTGAACGAGACGATTTGGATGTCTAAAATTAATATTATGCCATGGATAACAATAAGTTTTTAAATGCTCCAACTACAATACACGTTGGTTAATTGTCAATTTGATTAATCACCTGACAGTTTTGTGGGATCTAAATATATTAAAATTTTAATTTTTTAATTTCAAAAATATTGAAAACCATAAAAGTTGATATTTAACCTTTATGATCTGAAATAAGAACACATATTATAATTAAAATATATAAAGATGATGTTTAATAAATAACTTTTTTATCATTTTTTAATTGATTTAAAGGAAGTGTTTGATAAATAACTGTTTAAATCAATTTTTTGACCTTCAAAAAATTAAAGATTCTAATTTTTTCAATTAGTTGTTTATTGTTTAGAGTACAAAAAGACATTATTATCTCTTATTTATTTAATTGTCAACACCTTTGTCCTTGATATAAAAAATATATAAAAATATATATGAAATATATTTTCATGATAAACCAAGTTGTATACTTGATTCATATATATCAAATATATTATTTGATCTTTCTTCTCTTTTTTTTCATCATCAATTTATAAAAAATAACAATATAAACAATGATAATAATATAATTATTAACAATAATAAACTTATTTTTTATCTAAAATTATCTATTTCTTAATAAAAAATTTATAATAAATTATAATCATTTGTTTCTTAAAAGAAAATATAATAAATAATATATTATAATTATTTTTTAAAAAATAATAAATTATAATTATTTATTTTTTAAAAAATTTAATAAATAATAAATTACAATGATATTTTTTAGAAGAAAAATTAGATAAATAATATTTTAAAATCTAAAATATTATCGAGATAAAAAAATATTTAAATAAATTATTAAATATACCTATGTTTTAATATATTATTTTATATATAAACAATTAATAGTAATAATTTATTTTATTAAATATCTTTATACAAATAACTAATTTTATCGATTAGTTAAATTAATTAACCACTGATGCAATCAATTAGCAGTTAATCGCAATCAGCCAGCTATTAATGTAAAAAGTTGGCAGCCAATGCAATCAGTTAATAATTAATCACAATCAGCCAGCTATTAATGCAAAAAGTTGATTGCCAAGTAGGGTCAAAAACTTCTTATAGATACAAGAACACTTGGGTTTTGTATTGGTATTGGTGAATATGTTTTCAAGTCATGGTCACTAAAATCAGTATGTATGGAAATATTTCTAATTCCAATGTAATATAAAAATTTCAGGTTTATTACGTCTTATATTTTAAAAAATCAACTATTTTGACATTGTTGAAGAGATTTTAAAATAAGTGATGTTTACTTGTAAAAAATAATAAACAGTAGTAATTAGAATTGTAGCATTTTGATAGGATTAGAAATATTTTTGATGTCATGTACATACGAAAGTGTTACCTAGGTTCCATAAATTTGAATCCTCTTTTTTTCTCTTTCATCATGTTTGAAAAAGATAAATATAGAATCTTTATATGCAGTGAAATCTAAAATTGTTTATATATATATATATATATATATATAAAATGAGACTCAAAAAATGTTATATTTATCTTCTCACAAAATGACAAGAAAATATCTAAAAGAAAACAAAGACTATCCAAATATTTTTTGCTACTAAATTACATGTAATCATCTTCTAATGGCAATTTTTATGTAATTTATCCTTATGCATTCAGATTTAGTAATCTATTTCTTTCAATTATTAGAATTATTTTCAATTTATTCTCTTGTACTTTAGCAACTGAACTCCTTAAACTAAATTTTATATAATTTACTCTCTTGTACTTACAATTTGGCACCATATTAAAATTGTCAATTTTAACATTCAAAATCAGTCAACTTTTCAGTGACTTATTTTTTTAATACTTATTTACTTATTTTATACCCGTGTAGTTTTTAAGAAGCGGGTTTCCATTCTCTGGCGACCGAGAGATCCTATAATCTTGATGAAATAAGAATTCATAATGTATGCTAATTCCAAGTGAGTAATATATTCACCTCAACCAGCAACATCATTACATGCGAAAACTATTAGCTTAGCAACCTTGGAATCGCTGCTTGGATAAGTTACATAGCATACTAGTATTTGGGGCCGCCATCATGCATACTAAGGTATAAAGAGGCTGATTACAGCGTTCCATTGTTTTACCCACGAGACAAAAAGCATCGCAAACTAACTAGGTCGTATCTATCTCCTACACATTAAAACGCTCCGGAGGCAAAATTGAGGGCATAAAAGAAGGGGAGGGGTAGGGGGATTGAGAGCCTATAGTTGATAAAGTTAACTGTACATTTATATATCTAAAAGCACTGCGCTACATCACTTATCAATTCTGAGATTGTTACATAAATGACCAAGCTCAGGTCTTGCATCCATCCAGGCAGCAAATTCCATCTGTGCAGGAGAACTACAGTACAGATAGGACCTGAATGTTATAAGGAAGAAATATCGCCTGCATATGAGGGGAAAAGAGAAATGGTTACATGACAAGTCGATAAACCTCCTACATGTAATAAAAATATGCATGTCATCATGCACGAGTAAATCATAATAATCAGCCAGAACAACAAAAAGACCTTTTGCTGATTGCATCAGGTCCCACAACCAAAGAAAAGGAAGGGAACAATTTAGGTGCAAGGAAGCAACTCGGTGAGGTAAATTAGTTTACCTCAAAGCCTTGACACCCATGTCCATAAGATGTGCTCGTTCCTCATCATCTCCATCAGAAAACCTCTCAAATTCTTTCCTGTAATAAAGAATATCTTCTCGAAGATGCCCTGCACCTGCACATCTATTGAACAAAGATACAAACTCAGTACCTTAATAGAATGCAATTTTACTAACAACTTAGCTATGTTGATGGATCAGATTCCCACAAGGATAAAATGCAACAACCCTCCATTCAAACTACATCAACGGAAAAAAATAATAATAATAATAATAATAATTGCAGCGGTGGAATTGTTTTATTGAGGCTCTCCTCTTACACCAATAAAAGGGGAAGGACAGTTAGAAAACTATGTTTCCAATCTCTCACACCAGACAGAATTACTTTATTCATTCATGTTAAATATTTTTGCTTATCTTAGACCTGATAACATAAAACAGAAGTGCTACTCAGCCGTTGGTTGATGTACCTGTCAATGACAATGTCAACATCTGCTTTGCTTTGGGGGCCATGATTAAGGACTCTTGCAAGGCTTAATATGTCACGGTAGTCACCCATCCTGAGTGCTTCTTCATTAGAAACTCGAGAGGACATGATCTCTTCAGCTTCTGGAGACATGTGAGGACCAAACACTGGCTGTGGGATTTTGGATGCAAACTTTGCCTCTGCACCAAGTTTAGTACAGATGATTGCCATAGCATACGCAACTCCACCAAAACCTGTGTGTGATACAAAAAGGTAACTCCCTGCAGAGCTACAAGAGTGCAATAATTCAGAAGTATACTATATACATATATGAGTAATAACTTCAAAAGATCATAACATTCAGAGAGCTTCCAAACAGTATGCATACAGAAACACACCTAACATATTAGCAACCATAAGTTGGTCAAATGCTTCTACTATATGAAAATCCGCTTTATCATATGCAATCTATGATTAATGTGCCAAAAGCAAGAACAAAATTGCAGACACACATCAAATATACTGCCAAGTATGGACACTTACTCATCTTTACAGTACTGGATTGCATCAATGTCAGAGGTCAAAGCATCTCTTTCTCTTGTTAATGGTATCCTCCTACAATAAATATTATACCCATTTCTTTTCAGATCAGAATACACTTCTGCAGGAGTCTTCACATCATCTGCTGAAATGTTTTGCCAGTATCCAACAACACTGGACTGATTTGTTGAAGGGTTATATTCTTCACGATGTAATAGCATTCGCCCACCAGACTGTCTCACTTCAGACAAAATATCTTCTTTTAATCGCACCTCCATGTGTTCCACCTGCATAACAGTTAACATAATGCAACATATTGGATTATGAGATATGATCCAAAATACACATTATTGTACAAGATGACATACCACAGGTCCAGTGATCCCCACATGCTTCAATGTGTCAACAGGTTTGTTTAACTCCCTAAGGACAAAGGGAGTATCATTGATATAAACAACTGCTTCTTCTCTCAGATCAGTCAATACAACTTTTCTAGCAACTGAGGCTTCTTCTGTAGACTTAGCACCTAAATATGTTAGCATCTCCTTGGCACCAGAGATGGTTGGAGTTGCCATGCTATACACAGGGTATTCATCAACCTGAAGGAAAAAGAGTTTTAAGCATCATTGCCAAATTATCACCATGCCACATTTAATCAGTTCACTTATTAGAAATTAAAAAAAAAAAAAAAAAAAGCCAAAGGCACATGAGTGCATGGCGCACATGCGTGCGCGCACACACAATTAAAAAAAAAAAAAGCAAGCACACAGCATCAAAGCATTGGCATATAGAGAAAAGTGCTCTGAAAGTCCTTCAACATCGAAAGCAAAAGGCAATAGCTCACTATAAAATTATGTCAGATAAAGAAATACTCAAAACCAAAACATCTTCTGACTTGTGTTAGATAAAAGAAGTTAAGGGAGATGGAAGATGGAAGTGGAACTGCCCATTCACAAGATCATAAACAATTGAATCAAATGAATAATGCTATCCCTAGTAACATTTTTTCACCAAATAAACTCATGCCATGAAAACATTAGAGATGCTAATTCTACCTACACTTGGATGATCCTGTAGATCCCCACTGGACGTGTAGCCTTACCCTCTGACATCACAAATTGGTGATAGTTAGTTTCTTTAGGAGTTTGTACATATGCAAGCATACCTTGTAAACAAGTGGTGCACCATGTATTTGTATGTGTCTGGAAGTTCTCTGACCCGGAAAGAAATACATTTTCAGTATGTAGCCTTTCCCCAACACAGATCCACTTCGGCCCTTGATAATGGCCTCCATCACTGCATCTCCATGCTGAGACTCCTGTGGGGCTCTCAACTCTTCCTACATGTCAAAACTAACTGAAATTAGGGAAATCCTACTTTGAGTTTCCATTTTTTCCGCTTTATATTTTTTTTTTGGGGGGGAGGGGGTGTGGTTAAAAAGGTAACATATCATAGTCAAGAATAATCTGGTCAGCCTTCAATCAAGCTGTTGAAATAAAAGTATGCATTAAAGAAAACTTACAGGCACAGTGAAGAATCGCCCCGGCCTTAATCTGATGCTCCATTTCATAGCCTGAACCTCTGGCCTCTGGTGCAACCAATTTTTAAATGTCATTTTGGATTCCCCTTGTCCACAAAACCCATCGAATGCTTCACTTCCAAGATATGCAGCAAAAGCAATTAGACGGAAGTACCGCTCCAAGTACTCACCACCACGACTCAATGCCACCCTCCTTACTCGAGGCTCAACATGTTGCTGGTTAAATACTTTTCTATATTGCAGAACAGCTTGGCGTATGTTTTGCAGTGCAGAACACCTATCAATAATAGCATCTAAGGCCTCACGGCCTTCCACCCCATTATCAAATAATGTTGTTATCTTCCATAACAAAAGGATGTCATTTATCCCAAAAACACGACTTTGTTTCTCATCCATCTTTAATTGCGAAGGGTTGCGAGTAAATGCAGTAATATTACCCGCAGTATCATATCCACTTGAGAAGCCGCCATCTGCTTCTTCATTAGTCACTTCATCATCCACGATTTTAATGGGCCTCCCATAATCAATTCTAAGTTTCACAAGGCAAGCTATGACAGTACCCGTGGTTGTCCTACCCCTGCCCATCTGTGACATGAACTAGATACTTAGTAATAAAATATGAAAAAGGAAAGAACAGACAAGAAAAGATCCGACTAATTGAGCCACAGATGAAACATGTCCATAGAAACTAAAAAGTGCACCATAAAAGATAAAAGATTAAGAAGTCACCTGACAATTGAAAACAAAAGCAGTATCTTTTGGAGCAGAAGCAATATTAGCTGCTAACGTGTCAAAGTCAGAACTTTTGGGAGCTTTGCCATCAGTGATGGGAACACGTGCATACTTAATGGGAAAACCTTCAGCCTCCAAGGTTTTGAAAACTTCAAGTGGGGTTTGAATTGCATTAGAGCTGATATGCTCCCAAGCATCAAATATCTGCCCATCATCTGTTTCGTGAATAACCATTATAGCATTTCTATACCGTTCAGCTTCTCGTAGGATATCTTCTTTCAATCGAGCTTCCATTTTCTCCACTCTTTCACGACCAATTCCCTGGAAACAGAAATCATGAATTCCAATTCACCAACAAATTGGCCTTGATTTTAAAGGACAATTTCCAGAATCCAGAGTACTGTAAAGGGGTTTGACAAGGAATTTAAGGGCCATAGAGGTCTTATTTCTATGTTTGGGCTTGAAGAGTAAGGGGAATAACAGAAAACGATTGTACACAGAATCTCAATGTCAGAATTCAGACAAGGAATATACATGAGTTCAACAATGCTCATGAACTCACACCAAATGCAGCAATCTTTTTGGAGGATGATGCTTACAATTACAACTAGAATTGGCATATACAGACAAAGTAGAAGAAAAAAATCCAACTCCAATGTAAGATACAAAATGTTTAGTGTCATTAGATAGCACAAAAGATTTATGGGAAGAAATGTTTAAAAATAGCTTGTACCGTGTATTCCAGCATGTTTTTGTATGGTCTTTCAACTTCACGAAGAACGAATGGCTTCCCGTTAATGTAAATAACAGGTTCTTCTCTCATATTATGCCAAAGTACTGGTCGTCCACCTTTAGAACTACCAATCCTATGAATGACAGATCGTATACCATCACTAGTTGGATTTGCCACCCCATAAACAGGAAACCCAGGAACTTCTCTGAAATTAGGTGCCCCGTCCACTCTCTCAGGTAAACCCGGGTTTTGACAACCAGGACAATGATCACTTTTTAGGACAGTTTGACTCCCAAGAACCTCACCATTTCTCAAGGCAGTAACCACACCCATATCAGGTGGGCGGCCATCAGTGGATTCGGCAATCTTCCTTAGAGACGGCTTCAAACTGGAATACCCCAGTGCACCCATTGGATCTCTCCTGAGCAACCTGCAATGCACGTAAGCAGCATATTAGACAAAATAATACATGCCAAATGTTAACAGTCATAAGATTAAGCTAGTTATTGAAACAGATTACCATCAGAAATCCAATTGTTCTATAATTTTCCAACTATACGATTAGAAACTATTTAAGAAGGCAATGATAGCAGAATGGGTCTGATAATATGGCTAGGTTGAATATCAGTAAACTGTTAGCACAAACCATGCTGTAAACACATTCTGTCAGAGAGCTTTTAGTGAATGGTAGCCAAGAAAATTTCTGAACTGTACACACACCTGATACCTCACAGGGAGTCAAGTCCCAGGTGCCTCTTTCCAGATAACTAAAAGCCAAAGAACAGGACAAAAGAACCATGCTTTTTCAGGGTTCAAGAATTAAATGCAGTCAAAGCATAATGTTTAAATCAATGGAAACACAACTCATAAGCATCTGGAGCCAATCAAGAAGTTTTCTGACCCATAAATGGTTACAGTTTATTCGGATGCCAGCTATAAAACAAGAAATTTTCATCATTATCAAGAGCTTATAGCAATCTGAGGGCCACATTAGCACATAATAAACCTTAATTGCAAATACCTTATTGATTAATTACTTTAAATTAAAGGCAATATTAACACCAAAATTCCATTTGACACCAGAACCAAGGCCCAGAGGCTATCAGAAGGAAAATATTGCTACATGTATCAGCAAGCTCAATTACATTAATGCATTTTAACTTGGCAATGCTAGTTATGGAGGACCAAAAAGAACTCTCTGGTCCTAATCAGTTTGGCTCAATAGCATAGTTATTTACGGCGCATGGCGCACCATGGCAATATGGGCTTCTGGAGCCACTGCGCAAGACATAATTTTTTTAAAAATTTTATATATATTCATTAACAATAAGAAACATGAAAGAATAAATATATGTGAAAAAAACACAACATAAAATTTAAAATTATCTAACATGAAAATCATTCAAATCCAAACATGTTAAGCATATAACATATCAAAATATAGAAAGAGTGAAAGACAACATCAAAAAAACC
>JANHAO010003458.1:0-26085 GCA_026873985.1 Saraca asoca
TATAAGAAAAGCAAGCTCATGGACAAAGGACGAACAGGCATCAATCATCGCCGTTTCAGTTCGCCTGGTCCATCCATGACCCCAACTCCGTTGACTTCGAGACTACAACCTAAAACCTCAAATTCAAGACAGGAAATCCGTAGCTACGATAAAAGGAAAGGAGCATCCATACAATGTAGTAGCTCCAACAATTTGAAATAAAAGGAAACAAAATTGCAAAAAGGAGAACACCAAAAGCACCACAACCCACCATTCAAAATCCTCCGGAACACAATGGTCTAATTTCACTTCAAAAATAATGAAATGGGAAAAGTCTCAGTACCACAACCAGAGGTTTTGACATTGAATTGCAACATATCTAACCAAAACGATTGTTACCCAGAAGTACCCACCTGCAACAGAGGAAGGAGGCAAGGTGAAATTAATGTGAAAATGTCATTCTACAATGATGGTGGGGTTGGATTGGAAAATAATTAAAATAGTTTATACATCACAATTTAATTAGGTCTAATCCCACCCCTTTAGGCCTGATTAAGTTATCCATTATTTTGATGGATAAGAGGGGTTTAATGGATAAACTTATACAATACATTAATTGTACCAAACGATTGATAAAATTATAATGTATTGTATTAGCTTATCCTATCAGGCGTAATACGGTATACCAAACGGGAATATATTTATAATATATAGTATCATGAATTTATTTTTCACTAAAGTTGAAAACAAGTCAGATAATTAAAAAATTAGTTCCAATGCAAAATAAATGGCCTTAAATAAAAACAATTATTAATCTCTTAGCTTTATAGAAAATTACCCTAATAGCATGTGCAAAATTTAATTGAATTGTCTGTTGGCCTATGATCTTATAGCTGTATTAATGCCTAAAAAAGGCCCATTAAGCACAATATAATTCATATTTTGTATCCCATTTAGGTATCATATACCATGTGCTCTTCACATTCTCCACATAATTTAGATTTGCATTTAAGAAGTCACTAACTAAATTAAGATCACATATTGGCATGTGCACATTACGGCATATGCTTTGTAAACACTCCTTAAGTTTTAAGAAGAATGAGACCATAATGTCCGTACTCAGATTCAAGTACACACACCAATTAAGCATTATAGTCTATTTGGCCACAATCAACTTTGGAACTGAAATTTTGGTCGAAACGTTTGAGTGCATTTGAACTACAATCCCACATGATATAATATTTTTATAAATTTATATTTTATGCATCAGTATTGATGTAATTTTATAGATACTAACAACACATGTCACATGCTTTTTTTTTAATAAATATAACAAAATAATAAAAATATAAAATACATAATAATATTTTTTGCATAGTTGATATAATATAATTATGTCGTTAGTATATGAAATATAAATTCATCATTTTAGCCCTTAGAAAAATTTGCATCTGAAGTGCGACCCTTTGAGCTATATTAATAAAGTTATGTACTTTATGACATTTCTTCCCTAGTGGACTAATAAAGTTACTTTCTATTTAGCAAAAAAAAAAATTTTTTTTAAAAAAAAACAAACAGATAGTTAATCATACACATACTTGAAGTAAGTACCATCCTTAGTTATAAAAATGTAGATTTATGTTATAAAATTAAGTGTTTAAATATTTGTAATTTTTTCCTTTTTTTTCCTTAATATACATTTTGTTCTCCTTATATTAGGAAAAACATAACAATTCATACAAAAAGAAATAAAAACTGTTGGAGAAACAAAAGATGAAATAAAAAAAAAAAAGAATTAGTTCAATGGTAAAATTGAATTGAGCCGACAAAATTGTCTTGAGCTAAAGTATATTGCTAGTGATTCCATGTTAAGTAGTTGGCATTTACAAATTTCGTGTAAAGCATTAGATTGAAGATAAATAAAGCATTAGTTGGCATTCCAATAAAATATATATATATATCTATATATATATAAACAAACAGATAGTCAACCATACACATACTTGGAGTAAGTACCATCCTTAGTTATAAAAATGTAGATTTATGTTATAAAATTAAGTGTTTAACTCTTTATAAATTTTTCTTTTTTCTTTCTTTAATATGCATTTTGTCCTCCTTGTATTAGGAAAAACATAACAATTCATACAAAAAGAAATAAAAATTGTTGGAGAAACACAAGATGGAATAAAAAAAGCATAAAAAAAGAATTAGTTCAATGGCAAAATTGAATTGAGCCAACAAAATTGTCTTGAGCTCAAGTATATTGCTAGTGATTCCATGTTAAGTAGTAGTATCTTCGATAAATAAGGCTAAATGCCTCGTCTAACACATCTTGTAAAATAAGACTAAATAATATAATAAGTAATTAAAGGCTGTCATTTAATATATATATATATATATATATTTGCCCTCGAAGAATTAAAATAATGTCTTAAATTGCTATCATAAATGCCATGCTTTATATTTCCTGAAACGCTTGACATTCGAGCTACCGTTGCGTCATTTTTTTTATGGAGTGACTTGGCAACCACCGACATAGCTGTTAGAATTAGGTTTAAAAATCTACACTTATACAAAAAGAGTATCATTTCAAATTACGATTTCATATAAATTATTATTTTCATATTAACTTTTATAACAATAATTTTTTTTATAATTTTATCATTTAATAATCACTCATATTTTTGGTATTTAACTATAATGTTAATAATTGAGGTCCTTGTAATTTGATTCAAATTTGAGTAGAGATTAATTACAACTTATTAAAATAGTTAATAACCTAAAAATTATATTGTTGTATACAAAAAATTGGCATCGCAAGGACGAATTCTCGAATACAATGAAGACCAAGTCTTACACTCCAGAGAGCGTCAACAGCAAAGTAATTTCCAGCGTCAAGTCCTGTCTCGCTCGTCGCAATACAACAATGATGCGAGGGGGTTTGGGGTACATTCCGCGAAACAACCTCCCCCGCGAAGGACGGTCCAGTGAAGAAGTCATGAGACCAAATCGTCAAGTGATCAGCCACTCCGCTCAAGCTTGCTCTCTCGCTACAACGACACCTAACTTGTTACAGTAGAATTCGTGACGTCTCCAAGCTAGAATGTCCCTGTTTAGGACATCGAGCAGTAGACACAAGTCCACCGCCAACCTAGGGGGACCATGCAGTAGCCTACTTTCTGCAATAGACGGATTGTAGCCCTTTTTGCTATTTTTTCTCATTTATTATTTGATGTAACATAACTGTAGTTTGTAATTAATGTATGTAACCCCTTCTTCCTCTATAAATAGGATTGTCCTGTTAGAAGAGAAGGGGGATAATTTTTTGTAAGGAGAAACCCTGCAACTATTATTTCTCAATATAAATCATCCGTGGACGTAGGGTCTGGTGCCGCCCGGATTTAGCCGAACCACGTTAAACTGGTTGTCTTTTTCCTCCTTCATCCTCTCGGTCCTCTCCCTTCTGTGCTTCGAGAGCAGTATTGATTCTCGAATTCCTCCTTATTGACTGAAATTTGGGTCATCTATACGAATCAGATTTCACCGTCAACATATATATATTGTTTTTTTTGTAGTATTATAATCTTAAGACCACAAGGGATGCTATTTAAATTACTACCAAGTAAATCATATATATGAATTAAAACACGAGAAAAACAATGGTAAGTTCTATATTAATATTGCTAAATTTAATTAAAAGATTGCGTTGATATAGCCAAAAACATAATTTTCATTGTTATGAAGGAAGAACCTAGTCATAGGAAGCCAGAGAAAAAGGAAGCTTCGAACTGCCTGGAGAAGATAATTTGGCTTGCAAACATTTGATTTTTGTCCCTCCTATGTTCTTGATCACCCCGAAACACAGAAAACCAGTAATTAGTTAATCTCCTATTATAAATCTTTGTTTGGGTCACTTCAAAAGCAATGGACTTCACCGTTTTATTTGTTTTATGAAATATGTTTTTTTAGAAAAATCTTATTTCATTATATATAAATAAATGATCTAATTTATATATTTTATGATTAATAAAATAACATATAATATTAAAATAATAGGAGAAAATATTTTTAAAAAAAATACTAGATGTTATTTTTTGTAACATTTATTACATAAATATTATCTTAATATTTTATAAAAGATATTTTTCATTAAAACAAACAGACTTCCTAACTCTGAAGAGAAATAATATATGCCATGTATACCCACAGTAATAGAAAATTGCTTTTTTTTTAATTATTTTTGAAACAGGGACAGGCCTTCGAGAAATGCCCTCGTTGGGTCACCATGCTCGCATCTGAGAGCAAAGAGGCAATTTTGTAAAATAAAAAAAAGGCAAAAGATATAATAAGCAGTTGAGGAATAATAAAAGTGCAGGTATGGGTGATGGGCATTAACTATTATTATATAAGATGGTGCGGTTGAAGCATTCAATGGAGTTTTATGATGACAAACTGCCGCTACGTCCATTTTCTTTCTCAAGATTGCCTTAATTTATGGCATGGTCCTCCCTCATCCTTAACATATTTATCGACGGTGACATTATAATAATAATAATAATAAAATTTAATTATATTTTTATTCCTTAAAATATATTGATATTTCATTTAAAATAAAATTTCGTTTTGATATCTATAAAATTAAAATTAAATCAATTTGGATCTAATCAAAATGGAGATGAAAGTGATAGTAATATTTAATTTAATTATATTTTTTATTCTCTTAAATTACAAATTAACCGTATTTAATTGCTTCAAAATCAAATTTGTATCGGCGGTGAGATGAAAATAATAAAGCCAATGTGAGTTGGCTCAACTTGTGGTGAGATGAAATCATGTAACTTCTCTTGGCCATAGGTCTGAATCTGCTCAACATTATTTGTTTTGTTTGATGGACAATCCTTCTCTAAAAGATTTCCTTATGCTTAGGGACTAATTGAACTTGATTAGATTGGGGGAACATCTCCTTCCTATCAAATTTGTTAGGTCGAAGAGTGGATATATTTTTAATTTTTCTAATTTATTGATTTTATGAAATTAACTTGTGTTATAGGTATGGGTGGACCCACGTTAGATCCAGTAGGGGCTCATGTCTCACTCAATTTTTTCAAAAATATATTATAATATTAAAATAAAAATTAATAAAATGATTAAATTAAAAATTTGATAAGGACAAAATTAAAAAGTTTTTTAAAAATAAATCTTAGTAAAAAAAATAAAAAAATTTAAGATTAAATTATAAATTTTCTTATTTTAAACCCGAGTCAACCCCACTGGTTCAAGATCTTACGTCCGCACTTCTAGCTATCATAAAGTTGATATTGCAGGGCAGAAAGAAGAAATTTAGGATGAAATTGGAAAATAAAATTTTTTAGATAAGGAAATTAGTAAAAGAAAACAAAAAGGATAAAAAAGAATGATGAAGAATTCCCTAGTTTTCAGTAGAGTTTTGATCCCTACTTTGTATAGGAATCTAGCCTCGGATTGTGAAGTGTTTATAGCTAGGCATCTTTTTATTTCTCTGTGTGGACTGCTTTGCCCTTCGGTTTGTATTTCTAGACCAAAATAAATAAATAAATAAAAAAGTTCTCGTGTTTAAAATAGAATTAGTGTAACTTAAGTTTTTCTAATGCAAGTTAATACAAATGAATATTTTAATGAAGGCATTCCACAAAGTGAGGGCATCTTAGCTTAGGCTTAGTTGTTATTCCTCTATTTTTCTCTTTCAATACAATGCCAAGTAATCTTACTGCTTTATATTTTTCATATTAAACTCTTAAAAAGTCAATCCATGATTGATCAATATTAATATTATTCAATAATATATAATTATAAAATGATCAAAGCAACTAATCATCCTTTCAAGGTATTATTATTTGGTATTTGAATAATACCTTGAAATATATATAATTATGTAAAGACTATTTCTTTTTATTGAGTAATAAAAAATCTAGAATGTGTATGACCTAATTTTTCTTAAATTGAATAATCACAATTATCTTATAAATAAACTCAACCTTATTACTCTAAAGCACCCATTATATTTCAAAGAAGATCTCTCATACTCAAAGTTCTATTTGTACAGAAAGAAAGCAATGAAACTGCTAAGCGGATTGCAAGTGTTATAAGGAGTGGCGTAGATTCTCTGTGTTAAGTTTTTGCCATACTTCATGAAATTGCTTATCTCTTGGATTAATAAAATGTTTATCAATTGCAAAATCTAAATCAATTCAGTAGTGGACTCCATGAGAAGAGTTAAATCCAACGCATAGGATTTTTCTTTAAATTAAAGCAGTGTAAATTTAATTTGTATCAATTTGATTTCTTAAAAATTTTTAAGATCAATTTAATTTTTCACTTATTTATTTATATCTATTTTAGTCATTCTATTGGTTTATTATTTAAATCTTTAAAATAAATGATGATGTAACAATTAATACACTAACATAATAATGCTACAATGTTAATATAGTTATATATTTATCATCTTTACTCTAAAAAAATCAATTGTTACATCTATAATTCTGTTAATTATTCTAATGATAGATTAATATGAGGAATTAATTAGATATAATTGAATAATTAAAAGATTAAATCAATACTAAAATTCTTTGAAAGATTTAATTGGATATAATTAGATAATTAAAGACCTTAATTGATATTAAGGTTCTTCAAGTGGCCAAATTAATATAAATTAAAATAGTAAGGGATTAAAATAGATATTTAATCTTAAATTTTTTTGTGAATTTGTGCAATAATACATTTTATGTCATATATTTTTAATGCATAAGAACTATGATACTAGAGTTTTGTGTTAAAACCGGCATATATAACAAGCATCTCCATAGAATTTGAGCTAAAAGTCTTACAATTTTTTTAAATTTGGAGCTGTTAATTTTTTTTTAATCAATAGTTGCCCAATCCTATCAAACTACACCCTATATATTAGAGGAGACAGATTCAAATAATCAAACTTCACCCTGTCCCCAAAACCAATAATTAATTAAAAATAAATCCTACCAAGATCATAAAATTGACAAAACCATGGATTTCTATAGCCCTCTTGATCCGACATGATGACCCATATATATTTACTTGAACAATACATAAATTAGTAATATGGGCAAATGATTTCAGCATAAAATAATAATAAATAGAATAATATCACAAAGGAAAAGAGCTGTCTTTTACAATAATTTTATAAACTGACAGCCAACAGTTTGATGATAGCATGTCTGCACCATGTCCCTCAAAAACTGAAAATAAACCAAATTACTATTAGAGAATGGACCTAAGCTGTCAAAAGAAGAAGAATACACAGAGCGAAAGACAAAGAGGGAATGCTCAAATGGACTTTTGAAGGGACCCAAATTGATCAAAATATGATTATATTTTCATTTAAATCAGTTTTTTTTTTTAATTCCATAGTTGGATTTTGATGATTAACTTTTGAAATTAATTAAAGTCTGCTTCTAATCCTTTGGAAAATATGTGGACCTTCATTCACAACCCATCGCTTTCCATTTAAACAGATAAGATTGGATCAAAGGTAAGTGATATATGTTCCACATCATTGGCATGGTGCAATATGCATAACCCGTGGTCTACAACAAATATTTTTTTATTCATTTGTCTATTTTGGAGGAATTTGAATTATTTTCTTTTGTTATTTTTTATGTCTTGGAAGCAATATACACAACTTATAAAGGATAATCTTAATCCTTGAATAATGGATGAGAATTATTTAACGAGACAAATGCAAAAAGTTTAAATTTTTACATATGACAAAAGATATCAATTGATATTAAATTTATAAAAAAAAATTCGTAAATCTTTTAAATCAAATGCTCATGATATGCTTTAACTTGTTCACAAAGGTGCATTAAACAAAATAACAATTTGATTTCGGTATCATCAAACTATTAAATCAAAATAAAAAGGAAAACTAGATAGATATACAATATAATCATGTGTATAAAAATTCAAATTTTCATGTGAAATAAATAAAAAAAAAAAAACTCTGTAGCACTAACATAATCATAATAATAATAATAATAATAATAATAATAATAATAATAAAGTTTCTAAATTCATTTCAAACATTTGATGATACAATGAAAGTTGACATTATGGATTCAATTTTGGAAGGTAAGAGTGTACTAACTAAAAGGTATCTATATACTCAATTTGGTGGCCAAACTTTTTCATGATGCAACATCTAAAATTAACCCTTTACTTAATATATCATAATGCTTTGGATAACAAATCTTAATTCCTAAGCCCACAAGATACAGAGTTGCTTTTTCTCTTTTTCTGTCTTAAGCAAAATTAGGTACATTCTACTTTAAAATGATATTGCAGACATAAAGTTTCAACTACATAATATTATTATCGAACACATCTAGTTCAAGCAGACAAGTGGGATCTATACAAATTGATTTGGAAGGTCACAAAATGGAATTACAAAATGATAAATAATACAAATATAATTATTTTTATCATAAATGTCTGGGACGTTTGTTCCTCACAAAATGAAATTACGAAAGCAAAATGTATGTTTTATTAATACAAAGCTTTGCACATTTTCTTTAAAAAAAACTGAATGATCCCAGTATCCCAATGGCATATTTCATGCATAAGATATGGCAGTCTGAATGAGAGCCATAAGCTGGCCACAGAGATCACAGGCACCAGAGGCAGCTGGAGAAGCGTTTTTGAGCTTCATTTTCTGCATCTTTGCTAAATCAATTTCTGAAACTGAGAGAAAAGTCTACATTTGGACTGTTACTGCTGCAGCTCCTCTCCAAGTTGCACTGCTCAGCCACCCTACCCTCCATCAACTGCCCACCCTCCATGGCCCAATATCATAGCTCACTATCAACTTGCAGAGTAAATGTATTTTATTTCTCCATTTTTGCTATTAATAGATCCTTTTTTTTTTTTTCCAAATATAGATATCTCGATTTCTTTTAAGAAATTGGGATATAAATTTAGAAAAGAAAGAGATACATAAATTATTAGTAGGTTGCGTGTCAAAAAAAAAAAAAAAATGCAAGTCCTTGTATATAGTGTCTTTTTCTCTTTGAAATAAAAAGAAATTAACAATATAAAAATTGAAGAGATTGAAATTTTTTTTTTCTCATTATAATCATTGAAAATTTTGAGATTGATACAAAGTATTCTGAGAAGAATTCCTTTCATTCTTTCTGTATATTGGAGTTCTACCGTAATGAAGTTGCTAACCATGCCAATATTGATGTGATTTTATTTTAAGATTAAGCCCTCAAGAAAATGAGTATTTAAAATTTATTTCATGTATGAAATTATTCATAAATCTAAATCCAAATGAATTAAATTCTAGGTTTTTTATGATTTCAAACAAGGAATAAAACATTATTTTGTTCATTCACAAATGTTAATTTTTTCAATTTAGTCTTTATTTAATTTTTATTATTAACTTATTTTTCAACAGATTTAATTTTTTTTAATTAAATCATTCCTCATTTACCTTAAAACTCTATTAACTAAAGTTAAGATATGAAGGTCCAAAGTTTGATTTGATGTCTTTCAATATTTGCATGGATATTAAATATGATTTGTATAAAAGTAAATATCTATAAATTAAAATGTTATATTAAATGATAAAAAAAAACAATTAAAATGATTATTATGTGTCTTTACTTTTAATAATAAAGTCATTTGATTAACTTACACCATGGAGGGTGTTATACAAGTGTTGAATGCTATTACACAAGACTTTAAACTTCCATGTTATCAATTTTATTAACAAATGTTAGAACTAAATTGACAAAAGTCTGATTCAATCAAATTAAAATTTTTAAATATTAAATTAAAAATAAAAATAAAATAAAAATAAAAGATTTAAATTTCTGATGAATTAAAATAAATTTTAGTCTTGCTTTGAACTAGCTTCCTAGACTTGGATCTCATTCAAATTGCTCAAACTCACTTTACACATCCTTAAAAAAAAAAAAAAAAAGTGGCAGCGAAAAGTTGATTGTGTGTATAATTTATTCAAGATACAAACTCATATTCAAGTTGCTTTCAACGTGGGATTTCTCCACTTTTATTCAAATTTAAAAACAGAGATTTCAGCGATTTCAACCTATTTGGTAACTATTTTTAAAAATAGTATACTATTTTTTTAAAAAAGAATTCTGTTTGATAAAACTATTTTTAAAAACAGTTTTCAATATTTTATTATGAAATCCTGTTTTAAAAGTTGTTTTTAAAAACAACTCTGAATTATTTTCAAAAATAATTTTTAAAAACAGAAAAACAAAACAAATTTTCAAACAAGTCCTTTATTTTCCTTTTCAATAACTCAATTATAAGATGCCAGTCGAATCAAAATTCAATTATCAATTTTAATAATTTTAAATATAAATACATGGTTCATTCAGCATTGGAGCAAAACTTTATTTTTTATACATTCAACTCATTAAGTTTAATTTCACCTACACTCCATTTATTTTGTCAGAAAATATTCATAAAAAAAATCTCATTTACATGTATGAAAATAAGAAACTTTTACATCATCTTTTTGATAATGAACAAAATAATACGTGATGTCACAATGATGGAAAAAAAAAAAACCTTCCAGTTTAGAAAAGAATGTTTTCAGCAACACTTCTCACACAACACATTTAATGAATAGAATATTTTTTATAATCTTAAAATTTTAACTATAATCACATATGAGATTTAAGATATTTTTCAACAAAATAAAAGGAAGCCTTCGACTCAACGAATATTACTCTGCATCCATGCAATTTACCAGAATAAAAATGACTTGAATAAAGTACCAGAGCGCATTTTTCCTTTTTCAACAAACTAGCCGGACCGGACCCATGACAGCAAGTGCTAGGAAATGGACAAATCACACCAGAATAAATATTTAACAAATTAAATTGTGATTGGTTGATTTCTCGTACCTTGAGGGAAGTTAGGATAAGGAGAAACCTACGGAGCTACAACATATGACCACACATATTACTTTGCATCCATGCAATTTACGAACTATGTATATGATTGTTGCTGATAACTTTTCTTCAATAGTTGAGAACAGCAGCAAGAGGCAAGAGAGATTTAACATTCACTCATTAAAAAACTAATCACAAACAATTATTCTTAGATGTTAAGCTGAGATAAACAGTAACTAAACCTGGGTTCAATCAAGAAACTGAGAATCCCCATCATGCAATTTGAATGGAAGATTTAAAAAACTGCAGGTCCCTTACAATGTTATCAACCCAAATAAACATTTGATAAGCAAGCACATCAGCACTAAATAAACTCACATCAATCCTTTTATTTTCTCTTCACAACCAAGAAAAAGAATCTAAGAATGACATTCTTCTTCCGCTTGAAACTATATACAACAGCCATCTACAATCACATGCACAGCTTACTGTCAAGCTAAATGCAAAATTCAGGTACAAGTTGTGAGAAGTAGAATTCTAACATTTTTAAGTTTCACTGCCTACTCTCCTCACATGGAAATAACACCTTAACCTCCAAGAGAAACCACTGTCTAGAAGACAAGAGATCAATCAATTCAAAGTATTTATACTTGGAAACAACCATAGCTTCTACATCCACTAATACCAATGGCCACCAATGACCAAACATGGACGGAATGATCACTAAAAGTGAAAGAATGGATTATAATGTCGAGTATGAGAGATTATACAGTTAGCAAATTGACAAACAAGAAAGGAGGATTCATATTCGAGTATGTTAGTTTAATGTTTTGCAAATCATTATATGACAAGAACACAGAACTGAGTGTAGTGACAGCTTGACTAGCTCAATCCAGGGAACTAGATGATTGACACAAAATGAAGAAATATGTACTTCACACATCGCCAAAGGCAGGCAAAATTTTGACATGATCACTAAAGCACATCTACTTGATTGAAAATACTAACACTGGAGAAAGATCCTCTCACTCAGAACGCTGAAACTAGGTCAGTCACATTTTTTGAGATTAGAAGGGTTTGAGCAAATCGTGCTAATGTCAAGATACAACAGAAAATCTGGACGAGTATCAGCAGAAGATGACAGTACGGATATGAGGGAAAGAGCTCATCAAATAAGACAATTTAGTCTTGATAAACCATATGATTAGTAATATCAGTCAGAAAGCAAGATTAAAATGATACGAAATTGCAGTACTTGGGACAGGAGACCAGCTATTGCTAACCAATTTTCATTTATATGGGTGAAATCACTAAAGAAGAGGTGGATATTTTCTTTGTCATCAAAATACAGTTTACTACCAAGTTCAGTTGAGATACTAAAGGTTTAGCTGTAAAACATGAAAATAAACAAGCAACAGACAGCAGAGATAGAGATCATGATGCATATTCAACAGCTGCACCGGATAGAATTTATGTGAGATAATGAAGATCATTTTGACTAAATTCGAAGACAGGAAGGTCTGCCCCAGTATACTGCAGCAGCAAGCAAGTACCTCCTCGTGAAAAATAATTATACAAGTAGTTTTACAAAATAATTTGCTGATAGCTTTTCTCGTAATAGGTATACTATATACTTAGTGTGAAAAAAAGGGAAACCAGAAGCCTGGACATCAAACAATAGAAGAGTAACCATATATAGTTTCAAATGCTCTTCCTCATATCCCAGGATCACAAAATATGGAATATTGAAAAAAAAAAAGGGAAGAAAAGATCCAGATTTCTGAGCAAATCTTCAAATTCATGAGGCTACTTTCCCCATTTTTTTATCATAGTACTTAAATAAATCAAGGATACTCTAGAAAGAAGAGATCACTAGAGACTCCATCTCGTTTACATCTAGGGAAGATATTTTAAGCAAGAAAGGAGAATTAAGAGTTTGAAACACCAGAAACAAGATCAGCAACATAGCTAGAAAATTATGGTTCCTTTGATAATAATCCATGGAGATATAGATGATTTCACATGAAAAACAGTATGAAAAGAAAGAAAGATCCTAAAAATTTTCTAAGAGAAAATGCAGATGAAGAGTAGAATAAGACAAAAAGATAGGGAACACAACTCTTGGATACAAAACCGGCAATGAATCCCCAGGCATGGTCTTGCCAGTCACTGTTATGGAAGAAGCAGGAGTCCAGTTGAACATGACTAGGGAATATACCCTCTCCAGGGTCACCCTAAAGGAACTAAGGAAAGGAACCAAGGACATGCTTCAAGAATTAAACTTTTCACCTCCAAATCCCTCAAGAAAGCAGTCCCATAAATCAGGTGGCCATTATAAATGCCTGGATCAAGTTTTCAGCTGCTCGACTTTGTTCAGGAGTGCCAGTTATATGAGCAATACGATCACCCCGAGAAGATTTTGAGTCAGAAACCTCTATCATTGCACCTGAAATCTGAAGTGAAAAGACTAGGCATTAAATGTCATTCAATCAAGAAAATTTAACATCATCTTCAGATGTATAAATAAAATGTTCATGGATATAAATGTAAGTTTGCTTGCTGACTAACATCCCACCAAAAAAGTATATACATGGACATATATTGTGGTCATGGATACAAGTGGCATGCATTGAGAAGCAGCTTCTGAACTAGTATGCATGGAAGGGATATAACATCAACAAAAGTAACTTATACATCATCTGACAAAATTTTACTATTGTTAAGCAAATGTAGCTATCAAACTGATTAAATAAAGGCTAGGGAAATCCGTCATATGTTTTGTCTAATTACTTAATCTTGAAGGTTGGATATTTATTTTTTACCTTGCAAAAAACTAGGACCAGGAGAAGTCACCATAAACACACAGAAACATACATACATACATACATACATACATATATATATATATATATATATATAGATAGAGAGAGAAAGAGAGAGAGAGAGAATTAAAAATGAGAAAGCATTATATATATAAATGTAATCTCCGCTTTTAGCTCAGAACAGCTTAAAAACACACTGGCAGATACAGCAGCGAGGACCATCCATTGCATGAATTTGACAGAAAAATGGAACCAGGCTTTCAGACTATCAATTCAGCTGGGAAAAGCTTGTTACACACTTGCAGTGCTCGCACTTGTGAGAGGTGTGGGACCCATGCTTGTTTGTGGGTCCCACACCTCTCACAATTGTGAAGCCAATGTAGTGTAAAGGCTGCAAGTGTGTAGTTAGCATAACTCAATTAATCAACCTTGCAGTACCTTGCAACAAAATTAAGGAATGTAAACTTATGTGAGAACCAACCTTCCTGATATTGGCTATATTTGCCCCCCCTTTACCCAGCACTTTACCAACAGCATTAGCAGGAATCACCATCTGCAAAGTTGATGGCTGAGGCAAACTGTGCGCAATGAGAGTACAAAAATGAAATTAAACATTAATTAAATCGACAAAAAGTCAACAAGACAAAGCAAGGAACAAGTCTCTTGTTGAAGTATATAAACCAAATAAATTTGCTCAACAATATATACTAACCCTCCATACAGCTTGGAGGCATATGAGGACATGGATCCATAGCCATTTTCTCCCATCTATTGCATAAAAGAAGAAATAAAACAAGAGTTAAAATCAATGCATATGATTAATAAAATAGAGAGGACACATACACATTACATAAGAAATAGGTAAATGAAGAAAGAACTTTGTATACCAACATAAAGTCAAGACATTTCTACATAGAACAATAAAATAAAGAGAATAATTCATGAGGATTTCACCCCCCAACAAGACTGGAGGAGAAAACAGTAACTCTAGAATAGTTCTCACATATATCTCCACCTAAAAAATCTCCCGAGAAAAAAAAAAATTCTGAAAAGGAATCTCATTTATTTTCTTCTTCAAAGATATACTTTCCATCATAAAGTTCACAACAAGAAATAAGATACAAGAACTAAATAATGAGACAAACCAAATTATCACAATGTAATGGATTAGTTATCATAAGATGGCATAGCAAGAAAAGACCATAGAGGACATACCGGCAAAGATCCATATCCGTACAGGCTGGTAGAAGAAAGCAATCCTAGGCCACTTCCAGCATCAGTCCTCTGATCATAACCCAATGGTGCTGCAACCTGTGGAACTGAAGGAAGCAGAGATGGCATAGAAAGACCAGCACCACCTGAGTACAAGGGTTCAGAACCCATAGAGGGATTATGGCCAGCATCCCTTTCTCTTAATACATCATCTCTAAGTCTTAAAACAATCTGAATAAGGGCATCTCTCACACAATCAACTTCACCACCCACCTAAATCCAGAATAAAGTTCAATAAAATAAACAAAAAAAAAAAAAATTGCACAAGAATTCAATTGATCTTAGAGAAATCAAACCTCAATGAGTTCATCATTCACATCTGCACATTTAGGCAAGTCGCCTTTTGAGATGCTAACATCCGCCTTAGTTCTCTTCCGAATTTCATTTATGATTGAACCGCTTTTCCCAATAATACACCCAATGACTTTAGATGGAACTAGTAGTCGAATTGAAACAGTGGTATCATCTTCATCATTTATTCTCCCTTGCAGCAATAGAACAGCTTCAACTGCCATGGATTTCAGATCACTTGGCGACTACAAAATATAGATACCACATGAGCAACAGTGTTTTAAGACCAAAAAAAGGGAACAAATGATCAGCATACAATAGGAAAATGATATCACATGCAGTGTATGGGCAATATGGGAGGTTGAAAAATAGATTATCTAAAATCTGGATGTAGCACTACATATCATTATAGTTGTAAATTTACCTCATCCTAAATGAAGTCTACAAACAGTACCTTACCCCTAACATGAAGAGATATATAGAATCAAAAGCTTGACTGACACCTAACAGAATGTTAAGTAACCATTGATGTATGCTGATAAATGAAATTAAAAGGTTATAGCATTGTCCAAGTAAACAAAATAGAATGTGACCCCTTCCCTGGCTGCGCTAAAAAAAATCCTATTCTGTCAATATTTTCTGGAAATTATCCTTATTTGTTCTGTGCTCTTAATTTCCAATACTGTAAACAATCAAAACATGCACCTGTCACTTGTGAGAGCATTAAGCATCATTTTTATGAGGGGGCAGCATTAGCACCATCAAAGCCCAGGGTCATTAGCCACAATCATAAACCAGCAGTAACTATAACAATATTTCCTTTGATTATTTTTTCTATTAATAAAGATTTTCTCCCAATATCAGTCCAATTCTTGAACTGTTCTAATGGAAGCTATGCATCAAATTCATCACACACAAAAAAGATAGTGGGTATTTCCATAAAAGAAATTCAGGGCATATTCAGTAAAATGATAATCTGGCAAAGGAAGTTTTAAGACCAAACTAATATTTAAAAATTAATAATAAATGGACTTAATAAGGAAAGAGACTTCAGTTTTTCACCAAGAAACTTTAAAACAAAACAGATACTATTATTAACCAAACAACTTAAACTATGAACAAGCCAGCACATAGACACTTTAAGCTCCACTACAACTCTTCAGACAAGTTTTTTAAGGATAAGAATCTACTATTCACCTCAAATAACAAGGCCTAAAGTAGTTTTACTTTCTCTTTCCTAGGATACAACTTTGAGAAATGCACTTGTAACATTAAAATTAATAATAATAATAGCATATGCAGTATGCCAAAGCTTTATGGTCTGGATAGGGTACATGCCTACATAAACTCCACCAAGTTCGATATCACACATATTGGAAGTGCATAATTTTGTAAGGCAAATTTTAAAGGAAGAGTGGAGATAGTTTACCTCCGTTGCAGTTATAGTAATTAGACACTCATCACGACGAGACTTGGAATCATCAACCTCAATACGAGCACCACTAGCCTGCCTTATACTCTTAATTGTACCACCTCCCTTCCCAATGACACGGCCTATCTTATCAGAGGGGCACAACATTCTTACAATTAAATCCTCAGATCGGGAAGACCCAGAAACTACCGGAAGGGCAGATGAGTACAGAGGCCATGCACTAGCAGTATCGGCATAACCCTGCATATCTTTTATGTTTGTAGCACCTATTATTTGAGAAACAGATCTAGGTGCAATAATAGGATCTGAAGTTGGATATAGTCCACCAGGTGGATAAATAGGTAAATCAGAAGGAATGATAATGCTAGGGGGGGCATCTGGTACAGATGTGTCAAGAGAGATGTCTTCCTTGGGAGGGAACTTGTACATGATGGCAGAAACTGCAAACAATGCTTTTTTCACTGCTTCTGATTCACCACTGATCTATTAAACAGGAAAGCAAACAAAGATAGAGATTAGCATAAAAGGTTAGGATTTAATTATTGAAAAAAAGGCAACAAAAGACAAAAATTATAGGATATTTAAAAAAAAAAATTAGTGAAACAAGATGTGAAAAAGATCTATTTCACAGTACACACTAAATAATTGTTAATAGTTATTGAACATGACATATAATTATCTAATCCAAACAAGCCCCCAGCGTATAGTACAAGGACAACAGAAGATTTTTTTTTATATATAAAAAAAACGAGGAAAAATAAAAGGTGAAGAAGTTATGATATGAACATGATATCATCTTCGCAAGGAGGCAACACAGAGAATGGTTGGTACAATTACACATTCATACAATGCTGTGCAGATTTCAGATGGTATATTAAGATGAATTATAGTGCAAGAAGATATGAACTTTATATTAATAGTCAGCAGAAACACTAATTACAAGCTCTGTTGTCTCACTTTACTTTCTATCATCAGTGGAAGAAATTAATTTGGCTTATATCTGTAGATGAACACAGTTGAAGTTGTGTCAATCAGACAAGTGGGAAGTCCTAACAATATCAATACAATATAAGAGACTTGTAATATTAGGTACTGACCAACACAAAATTGTCAAACTCCATGGCACATGAGTGCGTTGGGTCAGTTGCATCCTTGGCATTAACTTTGATGTTTGTCTTTGTCTTACTTCTCAGTTTTTTAATGGTGGCCCCAGCTTTACCAATGATATTTGCAGACTGACTTGATGGAACAAGGATTTGACAATCTTCCTTATCCCTTCGTTTCTTCTCAGAATCTCCAAAAGTTGCCAGAGAATTTGCAATAGCTGCATGAACTTTGAGGAGAGCATCCTGGGCAGCACATAAAGGTTCCTTATCATTGAACTCATCATCAATCTCAACGTCTTCCTTATTCTTAACATAGCAGTAGATTGTTATAACCCGATCCTTGGCACCAGTAAAAGGATCTACAACCTTCACTTTTGCCCTGGTCTCTTGCCTTATAGAATTGATCACTTTTCCATTCTTACCAATAACACTCCCAATTACATCATCTGGGCAGAGAATCCTATAAACAACCAATTCATCATTTCCCTTTCCATCTTCATCATTCACACGTCTCTTTTGATATTTGTTGTCCCCATCATAGTCTCTCTGCGATCGATATCGTTTCCCGGTCTCACCCATTTTACAAAAATTCCAGCTTCAATCCTGAAAACAAGTCATAATTTGAACATATTCATAATCACTGTAAAATATATCTTTATATTTTTTCACCATCCGCCTATTCACTAGGTAAAATGGGTAATTGAAGATAATAAAGTATAAGCCAACAGATTAAGTCACCTACGTTTGATTGAACTTCAATTCCCAAATAAATCTACTAAACTATCTTAAACCAGCCCCTAGACATCCACTTATAGTTACAACAGTGGGAATGTCTGCAACCAGATTACAATACGTCTATTTTCATAAATAAGACTTAGACTGTTATCCAGATGATCCTATCATCCAACGTGTAAAAAAGCACAAGCAGAAATCTACCACATTATAATTCTATCAAATAACATAAGATAAAGAAATCAAACTGGAACAAAAATAAAATTAACCAAAACATTGCAGCTACAGGGATGACTAAATACAGAGAGCAACAGGAACAGCAAATCGACTTGCCACGTACACAAATGACTTAAAGAAAAACAGTCATAGAGGATTTAAAATTTTCACTTTTATAAAAAAAAAAGGCTATAATTTTAATTTTAAGTCGTCAAGAATCACCCGAAGCGTGACCCTTGTTAATAATTTCTGTACCCTCGATCAAGACGAAGTTTTGGGTGCTTGAAAAAAGGCAAGTAAACTCGAAAGTTACAAAATATAAAAATTTTGAATACCCATTAACTGGGATTTCAAGTCGAAGGAGAAGAAACCAGACAGAGGTCGGGATTGTTAAAAGAAATTCAGAGTTGCCTACCTGTGGTCAGAGGGAAGAAGGTGCTTCCTTTGTTAAAACCCTAGCTCTAGAGAGAGAGAAAGAGAGAGAAAGTTGGACAGACTAGGTTGCTCTTTCCATCAGCTTCCTTGGATTCGCCGAGAATTTAATCATCCAGAATTCCGATTCTGAACAATTTACTAGGTTATTCCTTTTCCTGTTGTGTTTATCGCTTTCTTTCCTTTCCTTAAATTATTTTAGATTCAGATAAATAATAACACGTAATTTCATTAAAAGAAAAAACTAGTGTCCGATTTGGAAAATTTTAAAGACTTTATTATTTTGACGAAAATAAATATAATTAAGTAATAATAAAAATAAATATTAAAAATTATTAGAGATATAAAACATTCAGCAGAAATTTAACCTATTGACTGTTGGCAAGGATATTAAATGTACGGTCGGATCAAGCCTCCTTTAAGCTTTTGAACGGATTTAAATTTTTACGTTTTAGTTCGATTTTAAAGTGAACCGGATTGGTCCAATAATTGACTCTTTTTTTTTCAAAATTTTTAATCAATTGAGTAAATATTTTTTAAAATATAATTATAAAATTTGCTTTTTAATCTTTTTCTTTTTGTGTAATTAGTTTAAATTTAAGGTTTGGTATTTGGTTTGAAGTAGGGTAGGTTTCATTATTTTTAAATATTGTGTCATTCGCGTTTAAGCTGAATGTACTCTAATTCTTTTTTTTTCTTTTAAATGCATATGATATAAGAAGAGATAGTTCAAAAATTTTGAAATTAAAAAAAAAAAAAGATTGGTTTACAGACTAATGCAATTTACATGGGCTTAGTCCATGTAAACTGTGGTTTGTATGGACTCGATTCGTTTAGACTCACTTTTAAATGAGTCACCAAATCACTAATTGGACAACGTGAAAGTTTCCAGACCACAAGGACTAACTTGCAATCTTTGGCCCGTTTAACACTCCTTGGCTGTTGGGACTTGCTTCAAACAAGACTTCTAGGGAAAATGCAAAAAAGAAAAAAGAAAAAAAAAGGGAACTTCAATTTAAGCTTTTTTTTTTAATAAAAGACTATAAGGCTTTAACTATGCAAAATATTGAAATAATATGTATTATTTATTTTACATGTGTTTAATATGCTACAAAAGTTAGTTTTTAACTTATTAGTTTGATCAAACAACTCTTTTCATATTTTAAAAGTGTTTTAGACATTAACTTTTTAAGAATAATTTTTTTTTTAATAAGTTACCTCAAATAATGTATAACTTATTAGAATAGAGCTTTCAATTTTTTTTTCTAATTTATCCTTGATTTTTTGGTTAATCATTATTGCATATTTAACTTATGTTCATTAATTTTATGTAAATAAATAAAAATAAGTAAGTAAATAAATAAATATATGATATCATAAAATATAATTACTTAAAATTTAATCAATTTTATTTTTATTTTAAATATATTAATTTATCAATATACTTTGATTTCAAAATAAATATAAACTAATTTACTCTATACATTATCAATTGATATTGATATGTCCTTATGCATTTATAAGCTAATTTTGTCAAATACATCTAATACAACCAATCAGTTTATTAGCTTTGAACTAATACTTAGCAATTAGTAAAATAGCTAACTGATAATTTATCAACTACTTGTGCTAAATGAATTATAAGTTATATAATTAATAGGATTATATAAAAATAAGTTTAATATTATCGTTGAAAAGAATGTAATAAGCCAACATATAATAATATTATGATTATGATATGATTTTTGTTTAAAAATTTATTAAAAGACAATTAAATTAAACAAAATAGATGATAAATGTTAATTCTAAAGTTTTATTTAATTTGAGATTTTAATTTTAAGTTTTCAAAGTTAATGGAATTAAATTCAATCACTCTAACACATTAATATTTTTTTTTTCAAAATTGCAACAATTTAAGGAAGCCTGTGTTAATAAGTTTGTTTTCCTAACATAATATGGTGATGAGTACCAAATTTTCAATCTTTCTCTCTGAATATCATGTCATTAGTTATTAGTGAGAGACATACGTTCAAACTTAATGATAGCAATGAATTCCAACAATGTCAAGCTGCAATTGGAACAATTGCTGGTTTAGAGGCTCAAATTTAGGAGTTAACGTCTAGAAATGAAGCTTTACTTCAACATATTGATAATATGTCTATTGGGATGAAGATGTTGGAGTCTGAATTTCAACTTTTAGAGAAACAGAGAATAGATATTCAAAATTAGTTGTAATTAATGGAAGCTTCTCATTATCAAGGTTCTTTCAATCTTTCTTGTGATATTTTAAATAAATTATCTTTTGCCCAAACACTTTAGAGTTTTTATGCCTTGGAATGAATATACTATACAACTTATTTTATAAAAAAAAATGGCTCACTAAATTTTGTTCTAGATGTGCACAAATTGGGCATTTTGCTTCGTACTGTAAACAATCTTGTTCAACTAAAAATCCAGGGCATTATCAACCATTGCCCATTTTACTTTCAAAGTCCAATATGACTTCAAGAAAATGATTCTAACCTGACTCACAACACATGCTTATCAAGCTACTTAGACTATCTTTGCATCGTGTAGCTCAGCTACCTAGTTTTCACCTGCCAAAAGGCAATGAATGGACATATAATAGTGATGAATCTTTTCATGTTTTAGAACTGAATGCTTTGATTATTGAGGAACATCAAGAAATGACATGGACTAAATGTGTAAAAGAAGAGAAGATGGGGCTAGCAATAACTGAATCTTTAGCTTCAAAGGTAGAGAAACTATCTTCTCTTACAATATATTCATGTAAGAAATATTAGAAGGTATTAAAGGCTTAAACCATTAGCTTCAAGTTCAATGCTATGAAAGCAAGAAACATAGCATTTGCAATCAGCATGGCCTCCAGTGTACATGTCATGTTGTCACCAGAAGCCACTGTGAAAAATGTTTGTTACAAAAGACCGCAACATTAGCTTTGGGAAGATTTAGTGACAATTGGTTAGGTTTTGTTCTTTTACTTACCTTTTGTATTGTTGTGTTTGTGTGTAGGTTAGCTATGGGGTCTAACACTTAATGTAGTTTAGTAGGTACTTTCTTCCCTTGTATGTGTTTCTAGTGAAACATTTAAAAAAAAAAACTTACAAAAAATTTGCATGCAAACCCATTAAATCAACAAATTTAAGCCATTTTTACATTTCTAATAATAAATATGATGGAAAAACAATAAAAATTGATAATAAAAAAAATTTGTTGCTTTGAATTCATAAAAAGTTAATCAAGAAAGTGAATACAACATACTTATATTTATATTCGATAAAATTGAAGGAGAGCTAAATCATGTCTTGCTTATTAATTTCACAAAGAAATTTGGATGACATTTTTATTTTTTATTTAAATTTAAAAATATTTTTGGATGATTTTTACTAAATATTCCCCTAAAATTAGTTGGAGTATAATATGAATAGAGGCTTTTAGATTATACTATATACTTGATTGAAATTATCTAGTCTTGGAAAAAATTCCCTTATCTTAATTGAAAATCAAGAAAGTCGCATTTATTTCTTTGTTTATTAAAATTAATTAAAAACATATTTCTTTAAAATTTAGTCATAAATGCAAAGTCGTATCTATGATCTTTTTAGGGTAAATGCATGCATATTACACCTCCCATTATACGATGTGTAAATGAACATTTGACTTTATAAAGTATGCAACTTATCACTTGAATTTTATTACACCTTTCATATTATGTGGCACATGATGTCAATTATTGGCCAACATGCCATTATCCAATAAAGTCAAACTACGCTAGGATAGATAATGGGATAAAATAGATCTTGATCACCTATACAATGAATCCTATTCATAACATGTCTGTAGGCAATATGGGCATGTAGTTGAAGCATTAGTGTATGTTAAGCCTTAAAGAATGTTCCACATAGGTAGCATCTAGTGTATATTGAGAAAAAACTTTTTGAATAGGGAAAGGGACAACTCTGTTTTATTAATATATGCTTCATTACATAGTTTTGAGTGTGTAGGAGAAGTCTATAAGTCATCACACTCTAATCCCTAGTCATGCCACATTACCCACTTAGGTCATCGAACATACACCGCTAAAGAGCATTTTAAGTAAAAATCTGGTAAAAGTAGACATATTTTTTTTAGTTGACACAAAGCCTTTTCCTATAGCTTAGAAGAGAATCTATGCATTATCTCATATAAATGTGAAGATAAAAATGCAAGGATTTCAACCATGTGCTTTTTTACTCAAATTAGACAAACAATCTATGTTAAAAAGATGCAATCACCCCCAAAATAGGAAAAATATAGAAAAATAATACACAAATGCATTTGCTCCCAAATTTGCACCATAATACTTCCTTTTCATATTTGATTTTTATGCTAAATTTCGTTTGAAATCTAGCATATTTACATACCAAATTGGCTCATAGGGCCGGTTTGTGACACAAACCATAACCCTTCATTTAAATGTATATATTAGAAAAATATTAGTTGCATATGTATATTATAATTTTATATTATTTTTCATACGTGTATACGCAACGATGTGAATATAGAATTTTTACTAAAATTTTCTTATCTTTTGCACAAATGGTAGTGGGTATTTTAAGGATTAAATATTTGATTAGATAAATTTTTTTAGACAAAATATCTAATTTTGTCCCTAAATTTAAATCTTGCTTGCAAATACATCTCTCAAATGTAATTAGTGGTCATAGTAGTCTTTACATTTAAAATCATTATGCCAAATTAAACCCTTTGTGAAACTGGTGCTAGGAAAGAGAATAGGATTTGTTGAGATGACAAGTTAGACGCTTTCTTGGACCATTAAGTGCCAACTTGGAGAACGACTTATACTTGAAGCCCCAGATGATGCCATTTTACTCTAGTGGTTATAAAACCTGCAAACTTTTTCCTTTTATTTCACTGTCCCCTTCAAAGTAAAAATCCTTGATCTTCATTTCTTCTCATTTTCTTTTCTCTTGCAAAAATTATAAATTGCCACAACCATTCACAATCATGCTTTCACCGGCAATGTGGATGCTTGATAAATTATGGTAGATGTCAAATCGAATTCTAGTAATAAGCAGAAGCTAGTTTGGCTACATCCACCATGCACTGCTCAAGAAATAGAGTATCACAACTTAAACTAAGTCAAAATATGATGAAGATTTGTGGTTGTGGAAAGAGGGTTCTATTACTAACTTCAAGATTGAAACTGAACCTAGAAAGATGTTTCTATAGATGCCCGTTATGGAGGAATAAGCATATCAACTGTGATTTTTTTTTTAATAGGCTAAAGAAATTGACACAAAAGAGTTGAATAAAATGGTGTTAAAAGTTGATCAAGCAAGTGAAAATACTGAAATGTGTTTACTTCTTGCTAGGGATCTTAATTGTATTTTTGTTATGGGTTTGCCTCTACTGTAAAGGAATTTTAGGTGATTATGTAGTTTATTGATGGTTCAAAATGTAGGGGTTTAATTAGGCTAAAAATTAAAACTTTTATTTGAAAGCTTTTCTTGTAATGGTGATTATGTTAATTATTTCTATTGTGAAAGCTTCTATGGACATTGCAATTTATGTTATATTATCTTTCTTATTTTTTAATTTATTTTGACTATTATATATATTTTTTACTTTATTTTAGCAATTGTGAAAACAATAATATCAATGAAATAAAATAATTGAATCAATAATTTGTTAGCTTTGCAAGTATGAATTGATTAATAACTCCATATACAAGAAGTTAAGGGCTTGTTTGGAAGTTTTTTTATTTTTTTATTTTTAAAAACTGTGTTTGAAAACATCCCTGAGATGTTTTTAAAAACTGTTTTTAAAACAATGTTTTAGAACAAAATTCTCAAAACTATTTTTAAAAACAGCCCTATCAAATAAGCTTTTTTTTGTTTTATTTTTTTCAAAAACAAAAAATAATTTTTAAAAACTATTTTCAAACAGACCCTAAATTTCCTGATTACATAATTCCATGTTTCTATTGCAAATCTATGTTTGCATAATAAAAAAGGTTAGTTGCAATTCCAATAATTTGTTATATTTACAAATATGAATTGATATACCATAATAATAATTTCTTGGATAATATTTGAAAAGGTTAACATGACATGTTACATAATTCATAATGTGGCATCATAATACTTTGATTACATAACTTTAAGAACTAACCACAAATGGCACCCAAAATATATTAATAGCCACGAATCCAAAATACATAAACAAGAAACACAACCACAAATTCTAATAGCATCACAACCAATCTAAAAATAAACTGACAACCAGCTGCCCTAAAAACTATTACAATGGAGTTGCAGAATTCAATGTGCTAGATTGGGATGGCTGAGGTTGTGTGAATGGACCTAAAACCACCTGAGAGCTTTAAGTTTTAATCTGTGGCCTTTTCCTTTTTTGACTTTTCTTCTTTTGAGATTTTGTTAGTAGATTCTTGCACCATTTAGCATTACGACCTATTTGTTGACACTTAAAGCATGTTGTCTTGCCATATTTGCTCTTCAACTTATAAGGGTTTCTTGGTTCATCTTTATCCATCCTTTTTTGCATCTTTGGATGACTTGTAGGCTTGTCATATTTAGGGAGATGAACAACCTCAACTATAGTTATGGGCCAATATTATTGCCCTATAATTAGGTGAATAAAATGAGTATAAATCTTTTTAAAGTCAACCATTGATGAACTTAGATGCATAAAAATCTTTCGACTTTAGGTTGCTTTTGTAAGTCTAAGACAGGTACCCTAGAGCCAATTGGGATTGAGCTCTATTGTATCTATGACTGTACTTTCTGTATAGATTTGATAATATGTAAAGGTTGTTTATT
>JANHAO010003459.1:0-26110 GCA_026873985.1 Saraca asoca
TATAGCTTAAAGTTCATAAGTAATTAATTTGGAGAAATTAATTATTAATTAAAATTAATTAGATTAATTTTATATGCCTTTAAATGGCTTGAAAGGTATTTTGGACTTTTGCCAACATTTTGAGGGCTTACTGGGTCACATGCAAAATGGAAAACGAGTTATGGCCTTTACAACCACAATTTGGATATATTAGATGTCTAGGGATTAAACTACAATTGGTAGAAATCGTTAGGACTGAAAAATAATTTTCAGTGGGGGCAAAACGACATGACATTTTGGCTTAGGGAAGCTGGCCAAACGACATGTTGTTTGGGCTTGCCCATTTCCTTGCGCTACGACTGTGTTTTGAACGCAAAAGAGGAAAAGGGAAAGACCGAGAGGTAACTGGCTCTGCTAGTGTTCCACCGTGGTTCGATTTCAACTTTTGAAGCGAAAATCTTGATTCTTCTCCAAGCTAGCACTTGGGTGAGGAAACCTCAAAAGGATTGAGGCCATTTCCAGTGTTTTTTGGTGTAAGCAACAGGTAGAAGTCGAGACGTCTGGACCAAATCGGCGGAGCAAGTTCGAACCATTATCCGCAGCTGAGTTCAGCCAAATAGGTTGGTTGAATCATTTATTTTGGACTTATATGGTTAGAACGCTCTGAACCAATAGGATCCGGGGTAGTTTGCTTGGCTTATTTTACTGCAAAATTTTTGATTTTTCTGATTGATCACCGAGCAAACCCAATAGGACAAACAGAATAAAAACATCAAATATAAAACACTTAGCAAAATAGACTGAGAAATAAAATAACCAGGGATGTAGGGGTCAATTGACTTTACCCAAACCATGTTAAAAGCATCTTGATGTCTCCTTATTGTTCCTTTTTCTCTCTTTCTTCACATTCAATCTGTAGTTTGAGGTTTTCTAAACTTTTTGGTTGATTGGATTCAACTATCAACATTTTGGTGCTAGAAGGAAGGGGTTTAAACTGCATTCTCCTTGATTTTCTGATGGCTAGATGAAGAACCACCATGAGTTCAAATGTACAGTTGACTAGCTTGACGATCATATGGAATAACAAAGGGACCCAGTTCTTCTTGCGGCAAGCACTTTTGCCATCCCTACCATAGGCGTCATCGTGGGCATGCCCTCACTAACCTCTCGCCTACCTGTTATTATTGTTTCTGGGATTAACGAAGTACAAGCATGGCATCAGCATCATGAAGTGCTTGAGAACATGATGAGATATTTAGCTGAGGCGATTAGGGCATTGACTCAAGCATAAGCCTAGGGCCCACAAGAATAGGATGGGGGTGCTGCGTAAAGAGAAGCTCTCCAGTAGCCATGGGAAGGAGCTCAGGAGGAGAGGCCAACTAGAGAAGTATTTTAGCACACTCATTCAGCTCACTCCACTAACTTACAGACAAGGTTGGAGGTCTACCGTGCTCATGAGGATGAATGAGATCATTAGCGATGTAGGGACTTGCATCAAACTGAAGGCTCAGACAAGACCAGCTGGAGATATGCGTAGGGTTAAAACTTGCTAAGCCACGAGCAGAGAAAATGCAAAGCCTCAGATCACCACTCCCACAATAAGAAGAGGAACCGGTAATCTTCTAACCATCGATCTAAGGCTCAGGACCATATGGTTGAGGAGCTACTTCAAAAGGTAGAACAGTTAGAACAATGCCCTTGAGCTCAGGACCGCCAAGATTGTTATGAGAAAAGAACCCCATTCACTAGAGAGATCAAGACAGAGCCTCTCCCTCATAGGTTCAAGATTCCCACTATCCTATAATACAATGGGGATAGTGACCCATATGACCACTTGGACACATTTAATGTCTAGATGGATCTTCAGACAACCAATCCACTGGCTCAAGAATCTCCTAGCTCATGGCATTCACAATTAAGAAGAATGGCAAAGAAGATTCATTAACTAATATAAGGCACTGAGAAGGCAGCTCGCACCATCCTATCACCTCATGACAGTCTTCTAGCAGAAAAATAAATCGTGAAGAATTACATCACCCAATTTAGGCGTGAGGTCAGCAATGTAGAGAATCCCACTCAGATGCAAGCATCTTGACTGTGATCTTGGTAGGACTTCACAAGGATGGTAAGTTATATGAGAACATATACAAGTCCCCAATGAGGGACCTGGGTGAATTTTATGAGTAAGATGCCAAAGAGATGAGGTGGGAGGAAACCTTTGGCCCTAAGAAGTCTGATCAGAAGGATGAGGCAAATAGTTCAAACCAGAATAAAAAGAGGAGTAATCGAGGAAACTGCAAAGAGAGTTAGAATGATGGCTCTGATAGCCAGGCTGTAAAAAAAGACTAGGAGTGAGCGACCTCAGTGTCAAGTTCACCATAATAGCTACAGTGTCCTATCGAATACTCAAGATAGGATCTTTGCAATAGAAAAGGATAGAGAGGACTTCAGAAAGCTCAAACCCCTAAGGACTCCCAATAGGCTTCGGAATAATAGAGATAAGTTTTATGCCTATCATGATAAGGTCAGGCACAATACTTTGGAGTGCTGGGCACTCAAAGATGCAATCGAGGATCTGATCAAGAGAGGTCACTTTAAAAACAATATGGTACGACCTACGAAACAATGACCTCGGTAACCCTAGCGGGCTCCTGACCAAGAGCAGGCACCCGCAATGAGCACCATATTTTAATTCTATAATGTTTTTTAGGCACTCATGTCTTTCTTGAAATTTTGGTATCGATGTTTATTTCTAAATAAATTTTCAATGGAATATTATACCAGAAGCAAACAATTGCCTTTCTAATCTAGAAGCAAGCACTTGCCCTTCTAATCCTGATCATATGGGAATTAAGCTATTCTTAGATTTGATAAAGTCATGACATGCTAGTAGAGGTGCATCCCTGCGACCTACCTGGGCACTCCAACTTGTGCTAGCTAAGGCATATTTGTGCAACCTACTTGGGCACTTAAACTCATGCAAGCTAAAGTGTATCCACACAACCCATTGAGCAGCACAATTGTTATGGCATGACCTATTGAGCAATACGATTGCTATGGTGCAACCTACTGAGCAATACGATTGTTGTGGTGTGACCAATTGAGCAATACGATTACTGTGGCGCAACCTACTGAGCAACATAATTGTTGTGACATAACCAACTGAGCAACACGATTACTGTGGTGCAACCTACTAAGCAATATGATTACTGTGGCTCGACCTACTAAGTAACATGATTATTGTGGCGTGACTTATTAAGCAATAGGATTGTTGTGGCATAACCCATTAAGCAAATGATTATAGTGACGTGTCCTACTAAGCAACATGATTGCTGTGGTATGACCTACTGAGTAACACGATTGCTATGGCACGACCAACCAAGCAATACGATTATTGTGGCATGACCCACTGAGAAACATGATTGTTGTGATGCGATCCACAGAGCAACACGATTACTGTAGTGCGACCCACTGAGCAACATAATTATTGTGGTGTGACTAACTGAGCAACATGATTACTGTGGCATAACCCATTAAGCAACACAATTGTTGTGGTGTGACCCACTGAGCAACACGATTGCTACGATGTGACCTATCTGGGCAACTAGATTGCTAGTTGAACTGCATTCGTGTGACCTACTACTCAGCCTTACATTCATGTGACCTGTTACTCGACACCACATTCATGCGACTTACTACTCGGCACCACATTCATGCAACCCACTACTTAGCACCATATTTATATGACCTACTTGTGCTAGATGTGGCCTACTGGGCATTTGACTTGTGCTACCTCAGGCACGTCTCTCATGCGACCTACTGGGCACTCCACTTATGCTAGCTGAGACACAGCTTTCATACGATCTACTAGGCATTCAAATTGACATATTTACATAGTTATGGTGTACAAGCTGAGAAGCATTAATGTGATCGATTAGGCATTTTACTTGGCTAATATTTATTAAGTTAAGATTTGCAAGAGTCTATTCATGTTAACCTATATGTTATCTTCTGCGATATATAGAACATACAACATGATACACTTGGAAAAGCAAGAAAATATGAAAAATTCATTAAAAACCTCACTTGATGAGGTGAATGTACATATGAAGGTTCAAAAATACAGATCAAAATAAGCCTATAACTATCATGTCCTAAGAAGAAGGCTGGCTTCTAGGAACTGAACCCTAATGAGTTGGAGGATCTACATATGAGGTGAGCAAGTTGCCTATCATTTGGTCTTTAACCAGGCTACTCTCAAGCTCCTTCACACTTCCTAAGATAAAAGCTTGTCCTTCAACTTTATTTGCCCCCAGTGCATTCTAAGAAGCTAAATAGTTCGGTCACTTTACAAAGAAACAAAAGAATCAAGGTGAAAGAACTAAACTCACTAGCATCACCATGAGGGAATAATCCAAGATCTGTACAAAACTTCCCAATATCCTCAAAAAGAAATTGCCCATGGGAATTTCCTATGTAGTAGATCATACACGCTTTATAGCACCATATCAAAGACCCAAGGCACCAAAAACATGGAGGGCTTAATTAATGGGTTCATAAGGTCATTCTAAGAAATAGAAAAAAGGTTTTTTCATGCCTTATATGACTCGCCTGGCTTCACCAATAGATCTAGAGACTGATCAATTGTCCTTGATCTGACGGTTTAGTGAACAACACGACTTTATCACTGCCATAATGATGACATGGGAAATACACGCATTGAATATAGTAATGATGGCATGAGCTAGTGCAGATGAAATGATGGGACAAAAGTCCAAATGATGGCATAGCAGATCGTAGCTGCTAGCTTTTACTAACAAATTATAGCTCTCAGTCCATAGATCGCACTGAAAGCTAGGGGCTAATGTTGTGGGTATTTTTTGAAACCAAACAAATGGACTGGTAAAAGCCCAATAGACAAGTCCAACTGATAAGGACCCAGCTCATCCAAGATTGAGGTCACTGGACCAAGGAATCAGGTCACCAATTACAAACTCAAGTCACTAGTCAACAAGGGTCCAAGCAGCAACCTCAGGTCATTAGGGACAAGGCCTAGTCTGCAGCTCAAAGGATGCTTCCTCAATGATCAATCTAGGGAGATCCATTCAGTTTCCTGTTTTAATGAAAATTTGTTATTATTTGCTATATAATCCTAATCAAATCATAATCCTTATCTATAATTGATTTACATTCAAATTGTAACACCCCAAACACTATAAATAGGGGTTAAAATTATTATACAAGGGATAGATAGAAGAAAAACATTAGATACAAAACACTCAGCAAAATAGACTGAGAAATAAAATAACCATAGACGTAGGGGCCTATTAACTTTAGCTAAATCACGTTAAAAATTTCTTGGTATTTCCCTATTTTCTCTCTCTTTCTCTCCACATTTAATTTGTAGTTTGGGATTTTCTGGACTTTTTAATTGATCGAATTTGATCATCAACACTTTTAGTTTTAATCTTTGAAACATTTCTTTTATTTGCATTTCACTTCTCATTTTTAAATACAACAATTTATAATATGGAAATGTACTAATAATTATTATTGACATGTGGATTGAAATATTTTTGGCATTATAAATATTTTGAAATAATTATTATTTCTTTTATTTGCATTTCACTTCTCATTTGACGTTTTGCCTTTCAGTTTTTTGAATAGCGGTTGCTAGTTCTATTCCCTACTCCATTGATCCTGCCATTGTTGTAGTGGTGAATCAATCATTCTAATGAGAACCTGTGCCAGGATCTGATTCATTTCTTCATTATGGTAAGCTTTCTCTGGATTCTAGCTTTTAAAGTTTGTTTGTGAGTGTCTGGCATAACATTGTCCTATCCAATGATAGTTGCCTATTTGCTGCTAAACATTCTTTTTGTTGATATGCAATATGTTAGATTGTTAGGTCAAATTTTCTATTTTTTCTAAAACTCAGTAGTTTAGTGGGCTTTTATTAGTTGAACCATTCTAGGTTTTGGATGAATTAAGTGTCTGTTCTGGTGGCTCATGGCGTATATGGTTTGCTGTATAGGAAGATTGTAGTTTGAATAGTTACCTCAAAAAGAGTTTGCCTTCAGTGGCTTGACCATTGCCCCTTTTCTTCTTTGTTTTGTATAGATGGCAACCCATAAATCTCGAGGCCACTGAATAGGAAGTGACGACGAGCTCGAATCTTTAGCTCACAGTGAAGAGTCAATGCATACTTGAGTTGAAGTGGTCCCTAGGGATAGTAAAGTTGCTGAATGGCCTGTCTCCCATCTTAATTCTGGTGAGAGGCATCAGGTCACTGAGGGCTCCTCAGATCACTCAATTTTTAAACATCATCCTTTGATTGTCGAGTTACACAAGCTGGGAGGCATAATAGAGAGCTATCGCATTCCCAAGGGTTGCAATCTCATGGAAACTTTTCTTGACTATTATACGGCTCATCCTCCTTGAGGGTTATTGCGATTAACCCCCATCACCTTAACAACAAGCTCAAATTCCCCATTCATCCATTCATCATTAGTTTATTGAATAAATTGAAGCTTTCTCCCTCCTAGTTGACTTCGAACTCTTACACCTAGCTCACTTCTTTGGCACTTATGTACCTGAGAAGTAACCTTCCTCCACCATCCATGAAGGTTTTGTGCCACCTCTTTAGCATTAGAAGTACAAGTTCCTCGAATCGGATTTACTATCTCTTAGCTCGAAATTTTGAGTTCAGGAAAGTTTTCCCTCAGGGGGATGCTAAGGGAAAATCAAATGTTGGGCAATACAAAAATCACTAGTTCTACATTTCTTGCCTATCCTTGCATCCTCTTTATAATTTTGATTTCATTTTGACTCCTGGTAAGTGAACTACGATTATGTGAGCTATTGTGTTTCATTGTTTTCTTTCTGACACTTTGCTTTATTTTTGCAGTTTGGGTCAGCAAGGTAAAGTTGACACTTGAGGCTAAGGAGGTTGAGGTGTTGCACTGGTTTGCCACCTCTAGCAATCTAAGGAACAACTTCAAGTTCGATGACAACCTCTTTCGAGCTTGTGGGCTAGCTCCAGCACTGAGTGCCGAGCTTACTAGGGAGAATGGAGCTTGTCAGATAAAGGAAATTAGCCCAGCTTGCTTTGAGGACTACAAGGAGATGGTGAAGTTGCTCTTTTAAAGTCCACCCGCTGATGATTCTGATGAGTTTGAGGTCGCAATAACCTCGCCAGGCCCTACTACTGTGGCAGCTCCTGCTAATCCAAATTAGTTTCTCCCTGAGGTGACTAGACGCTCGTTTCAGAGTTAACTCCCACCTCTCATCATGAAGTGGCCAAGGTGATTGAGGTTGCAACCTCATCTGGCCCCCTACCAAGAAATGAAAGGTGACTAAGGGGAAGAAGGTTGCAAGTGGTCTGAGGTGAGTGACTCACAGGGATACATCATGGGAGCATTAGCTAGGCCTTGGTCCCAAGATACAGGGGTATTTTGACTTTGTCTAGGAGAATGTGTTGGACAGTTTGAGGTTACACACCAGCCCCCAGGCATTAGAGATAGAGATCTTGAGCAGAGGGCTGATACGTTATGCCATACGTGAAGTCTTGCTGGTAAATTATGTCTTCCAAGGTCTGTTGGGAGTGGTAAAAATGGGGGAGATGCTCTAGGTCTCAAAAAAGAAAAATGCTAGGCTCATGGAAGACTTGGCTATCGTGATCGCCAAGGCAGTAGAGATAGAGAGTAAGGCAAAAGAAGCCGAGGTCGCTTGAAAGGAGGTTGAGGAGGCTCAAGCTTGGAAGGTGGTAGATTGCGAGGCTATCATTTTGGAGCTCAACAAAACTATTGAGGAGCTATTAAAAGTGAAGAGTGATCGAGAGATAGCACTCCGAGCTCAAAACTCAACAATGCAAAAGTTCAAAGCTGTTACATAGTGGGCAGAGCTTGCCAAGGCTAAACTTGAAGTGGTTGGGAGAGAGGTTGCTTTAAAACAAGAAGAGGTTGATTGGATCATAGCCGAGACTGCTAAGCGGATCGTAAAGGCAATGAAGGATGCAAAATAAAAAATAAGCTCCTCTTTCTTGTATACTCTATGGAAGTGCCATCCGAATATGGACTTTTCCTTTTTTGGACCGAAAGCCCTTAAGGAAGTTAAGAGCTTAAAAAAGAAAGCTACTAGAGCCAAGTCTTCATGCAAAGGTGAAATGTCTATGAGCCAAGGTCCACTAACCAAGGATGCTATTCGTCAAGAAATGAATCCGTAAGTTGTAGAGGCCCCAAACGATCAATCGAGGGACATTCTGTCATCCTCACATGTTGAGCCTTCCTCCCATCAGAGTCCAGCTCCTTAGGATTAGCCTTCTTGGCAATTGATTTTGTAATTTTGTATTTCATTTTGAATTTCACTCTTGATTTTGGACCTTTTATGGGTTTGCCTCGTGATAAGAGGCACTAGACAACTTTATTTTCTTTGCTTTTCCATAAACATTATGATAGATGCTTTTCAGAAAATATGTGAATTGTTACGAATAGTCTCCTACAGATCATAGCTCAATAAGTATTTGAACAAAATGTATATCAGATAGGTCAATCAACCTTAATTAATAGTAAGAAAAATGTATAAATAGCTTCAAGCCATGATTCATGACTTAAAAGGATACACACCATATTGAATGATTGACCAACTACATTGACCCATTTTGGGTAACACACATTGGCAATTTGCTGGTGAAAAGAATTAGAGCTATGTGCTTGAGCACATAAGCTTGAATGAGGTCAGAAATCTGAATAGGCCACATGGGAGCTACAGGCGATAAGTCACATGAGAGCTGTGGGCAATAAGTCACATGTGAGCTGTGAGCAAAAAGTCACATGCAAAGTATGGGTAATAGGTTACATACGAGCTGCGCCTTTATGATCTTACTACCTGGATTAGCTAGCGATCGCGTCCCAGATTTAGAATAATGGTGCTACAATAAGCATCGAGTGCCTCAGTTTGCAAGCTGGCAATTTAGAATAGTTATGACATTTAGAAGTTATTCATACATACGCTTAAGATAGCAGTCTCATTTCATAGAAAGATCGATGATCTTATGCCAGAAAAAGGGCGATCTTGTGCTTGAGCTACTACCTCATAGCTATGTGGTCATCTTGAATGGCAATCTTGTTGCTGAGTAGCTATCTAGTAGTCAGTTAGTTATCTTGTAACTGGGTGGTAATCTTGTTATCGAGTGGCCGTCTTGTAGCTGGGTGGTTATCTTGTAATCATATGGTAATCCTATTACCAAGTGGTTATCTTGTAACTCGATGGCTATCTTATAGCCAGGTCAAGTCGTGTACGCTTGGACTTGATCATTTCCAAGGACAGCTCGCTTTCCTACACGTTAATTCATTGAAACCTCATGCAAGGGTTAGTATAGAAATTCAAATATGTTTATTTATTTCTAAATTAGGTTACAGAATTGGAAGGTAGTCTCTATTATGTTTACCTATGCTCAGTTGAGGTCTCACTAAGGTGTTAGGGTTATTATCTTGAGAGCTTTACTATATACTTTCATAGGTGACCCCTCCTAATGAGGCCTTCTATGGCGTCCTTCAATGTCTAACACTCTAAAGTATGGTGCCCAATTCCATTATGATAGGGACAAAGCTTGCTCCTATTACCTCTGCTCTTATTAGGAGTTGTAGGGGTGAAAGCTTCTTGAAATTTTCTTTATCTCTTTCAGTCACAAAAATCTTGTCCTAGGCATCAGAGAGGACATTATAAGTTTCGAAGCGACCTTGATACTGGGGTTGTTCAGCCCTAGCCCTCTTTGTGGCTTCAAAGTCCAGGTAGCTACCCTGGTTCTTTTGCTCGTTATTATTGAAGGCATTTTTCTCACTTCCTTGATCGAACCCCATTAGGCCAAAGGTCTCTTCCCCACCTAATTTCCTTAGTAGCTTGCTCATAAAATTGAACGAGATTTTTCACTGGGGACTTATATATGCTTTCATATAGTTTTCCATCCTTGTGCAATCTCAAGGAGATCGTTCTCAAGAGACCCTTATCAGACGGGTTATCTATATTATTGACCTCGCTTCTGAATCGAGAAATGTAGTCCTTTAATGACTCATTTTTCCTCTAAAAGATCATTGTGAGATGACATGCTGACACGAGATACTGATTGATGAATCTTATTTGGAATTCTCCCCAACTGCCAATGCTGCAGGTCGGGAGACTCTTGAACTAGGTCTAAGGTATGTTCCCAGTGTAGCTGGGAAGGTGTGACATTTGACCCATGACCTGGTCGTTGGAAGATCTATCTGCACATTAAACACATCTAGGTGGGCATAGGGGTCATTATCCTCATTGTATTATGAGATTGTAGGGATCTTGAGGTTACAAGAGAGAGGTTGCTTCTCTATATCACTGGTAAATGGAGTTCTCTCCTCATAGCGATCTCAGCTATCCCGAGTTCAGGGACCTTCTTCCAGTTGTTTTGCCTTTTGGAGGAGTTTTTCGATCATTGGGTCATATGTTTTGAATCACCAGCTGGAAAATCACTGGCTCTTATGACTCTCCTGATCATGGGATTAGCGACTTGGGATATGCCCCTAGTTGGTCCTATTTGAGTCTTCTAAATGATCCGAGCCAATAGGTTACTGACCATCATGGCTCTTTTAAACTTAACAGACTTTTGACTTTTCCCATAAGTGAAAGGGATGAACTATACTAATGCACTGGCCCCCTCTAGATGCCACGACTTGGTCCTGCTTTTGCACTCTTTAAGCTTGCACCTAGACTAGCACTTTGACCGTTTTAGCTAATTCTTTTACAGTGTTTTCAAGCACCTCTTAACACTGATGCCATATTTGAACTCTGTCAGCTTTAAAAGTAATAAGCCAGTGAGAGGTTGAGGGTGCCACATCATTGACTATGGCCATTGTAAGGGCAGCAAACATGCTTACATCTGGGAAAGCTAAGTCCCTCCAGTGATAACTCTTGCTGCCCAACATGATCCCCAGGTTGGCCGGGTGATAGCATCAATGCTCCTAGTTGTTCTTCCTCTTGCCATTGTGGCTGCTCAGCAAATTACAAAAATGGAGAAGAAATTATTCAGAGGTTCAGGCCCTTCCTTTTAGCACCAAAATATTGATGGTAAAATTTAGTTTAAAGGGCCCAGATCTTAGTCAACACCCAGATTGTGAGTTTCAAGCATGTAAGTGAGTGAGTAAAGAAGAGAATAAGAAAGGAGAAGAACGGACACCAAGAGCATTTTTTACTGTGGTTCGACTAAAGCCAATTTGGCCCCTACATCCACGTTGATTGTATTAGTCCTTAGATGGTGGTTTCAATATTCAAGTTGGCTGAGTTACAATACACATGCTTCTCTCTCTCTATCTTGGTAGATCTTTCAAATGTATTCCCGAATGTCCCCTTTACAAAGGAATTTCTCCCCATTTATAGAAGTAGGGGAGGCTATAATGGGAATTTCTAGATTTGTACATTAGTTACATCATGTAATAATTATGTACAGATAGCTTAGACTCTATCAACTGAGGTTTACAAGTGGGTGTCTCCTTTTAGAGGCTAGATTGTTGACTAGGAAGATGTGCTTCTGACTTCTGATTAGACTTATATCGTACCTTGGGCTGGAGGTCGCTCACTTGTAATTAGGACGGGTGTCATGTGACTCGCAATGCTATGAGTTGGTTCTGATCTTAGGTTCATGGGACATGTATCTTGGACAAGGCTTATTCATCCAGTGACCCAAGGTTAATCCCATTTAGCGAGCTTGGATTCCTACTTTAGGGCTTGCCTTATATCCTGAGCTCACGACTAGCGAGCTGGTGCCTTTTTTATGCAACCTCTGTACTTTTGAATGGTCTGGGTCTTTCCAAGATTGGGCTCATCCTCCATTAGGCCCTTGCCAGCCCATCCAACCAAGATCGGAAATCACCTATAATAGTGTATACACACGATTGCACAATTATCTGACCATAACAAATTTGAATAATTTTTGAGCTATCCTTTAGGAAAGTCTGGCATCTATCTGGTATTTTTATTTATTGTCCATTAATCTACCAAATATTTATTTGGCTTTTTATTAAATCCTGACATGGTTACCTTCAACATTTTGCTTTACAATCATGGATACCTCGAGCCTACCACCTGTTAGTGAAATGGCTAGAATAGTTAATGCCACAATCTCCATGAAGATTAATCAAATTTGTATGATTCCTTTAATCTTGTATGTTAGCTTAAAACCTTTTCAACTTATAAAGGGATCCTTTTTTATCAACACTTTTTGCATTCAAGAGATATAAGAATTTCTTATCACTTAAGTTCCTTTTTTTTTCCTTAAGACATTTTCACTAATACTTTTCACTCAACCTTTCAAATTCAATCATTCCCATGGGTACTTCCTTACCAATCTTTCCTCTATTTTGGTTGTTTTGCTTTCACTTTTGTTCGCTAGAAAATTAAGAATAATGTCAAGTTCTTCTGCTCTATCTAACCTTAACCAAGAAGACAATTTAGATTGGATGAACTCAAAAGTTACTAGTGTTAGGTTATAGAACCTTGGCAAGATATAAGCAAATTATGCTTGATGGCAGCTTGTGCCAAGATTTATGAGCAAGTTATGCTTACTACTAGCTAGTGCCAAGTTTTGCAAGAAAATTATGCTCAATGGTCGACAATCCCATCAATTATAGTTTGCTAGCAGCTGATGAAAATTAATGGTGAATATTTCACCAAGATATCTTATCAACTAATCTTGAAAAAGAAGATTAAATTTATTATACTTCGATCTTTTACAAAAAGTGATCAAAATCATGTCATCCATTATAATAATACAAATTCTTAATTTCAACATCAAATATTTAGTCCTCTTATCATTTTACTCATCACTCTATTTCTTCATTTTTGTTTTTTTAAGCTTTCCAGTTGGTGCTTTGTCATTTACTAAGTGTGTCTCTAGTTGCAATTTTTCATAAATTTCATATTCTTGACCACCATCTAGATTATTCATATAGCATTTTTGAAAAGTAAGCTAATCAGCTCTAACTTTTCTAATTTCATTTTTAGTGGGAAATTTCATCAATATATGAGGCATTAATTCAATAGCCCGAGTTTGATTTAATGATATTCATCCTACAATTTCATTATAGGATGTGTTTGATGCATCTGCCACCAAGAATTTAACATCTAAGTTTTACACATGAGGCCATGTTCCTAAAGACACCCTCAACTTGACTGATCCTAAAATGAGCACTTGTTTCCCTAAAAAGCCAACCAAGTTTCCTTAATTTGGAGTTCAGTTTTCAATCGAAATATGAATTGCTCTTACCTTATGGGTGTACAAGATATCGACCAAAATCACCTAGTCCACTAGAATCCTCTTCATAGCATAGTTATGATTGGTCATGATGATAACCATTGCATCATCATGCTTTCAATCAAAATTTGGGAGGTAGTCTTCCTCAGAGAAAGATATAGTCAGCTTTGGTTTTTACTTTAGTCATTTCCCTCCTATGGTTATTATTGACCACAAATGTCTCTTTCTCAAATTTTTTAAGCTTCCTCCTCCTTCAAATCCTTCGGAGATAGTTTCTATGACCTTCATGACTTTTACTAGTTTTCCTTTAGGTTTTTTGCTTTGTTGTCTAGACTTTTATGCGACAGAGAGTGCAATCAAAATTGCTCTCATTCTTTCTGATTGTTTGAAGACTTATTTGATTATTTATTGTCATTACACTTCTTATATTTTTAGAGATGTGCCCTTCTAATTAGTTCCTCAATCTCATTCTTTATACTTACACATTCATCCATGTTATGACTCTAATACCTATGGAATTTACGATACTTTTTTGTTCCAAGAGAAGGTGGTTTTTGGTTTTTCTGAGGGGGAAGCTTCATTAATTCTACTACTTTGATGTCATCTATGATCTTCTTCAATGAAGCATTCAGTGGTGTGTAGTCATTAAATTGTGGCTTTGGAAAATAATGATCTTTATGGTCATTTTTGTCACTCCTTTATTGGTATTCAATTGCTCATTCTTCTTGCCTTTTCGCCTACTCAATCTCCTTAGCATTGATACATTTTTTTGATTATGCTAAAAGGTTAGCCACATTATCCATCGACTTCTTTGCCAAAGACTTTGAGAAGTCTCATGATTGAAGCCCCATTAGGATAGAATGGATTGCAGCTACCTCTTGCAAATCCTTGATCTTTAAAGCAACTTGATTGAACCGTTCGAGATACACGTTTAACAACTCATTTTTTCCCTATCTTATTGTCATCAGTGAAGCACTGATCTTTTTATAAACTTGGGAGGTTATGAAATGCATTAGGAATTGATTGACCAAATCCATAAATCACTCAATTGAATTAGGTTTTGAGCTTATGAACCAGTGAAATCCTTCCTCTTTTAGCATAGTGGAGAATGCTTTATATATGATCACATTTAGTACACCTAAAAGCAACATCATTGCATGAAATGGCTTAATATGTTCCTGAGGGTCAATTGTTCCTTGATATGACTTCAAATTGGTTGGAATCTTGAAATTATGAGGAATTGATATTCATATGATTCTGGAAGAAAAAGATGCAAGTTTTCTTTATCACCTTGCCCACAATAATCATGATTGTCACGGTCATTTGATCGATTCAATTCTCTACTCCATTCATGAGAGTTCCTACCATTAGATTAGGAACTAGTGATATGTTCTCTTTCATATTCGCCAAAATGATAATCACAGTCATGCTGATAATAGTTTTGATCATCAAGATGATAGTGATGTCATTCCTAATCATAATAATGATCATGTTGCTTGTCATGGTGACGATTGTCATGTTGCCTTTATAATGCTTGCAGCATCCATTTGAGCTCTTTGGCAATTTTTGCCATACAAAATTTTTGCATTGTGATTGTGATCATGATGGTGATGGTGCTGATGCCTACGATGATGCTAATGAATAGAGTGTTGGTTCATAAAAGTATGACTATTTTCACTAGTTTTAGATCTCAATAGAGGATGCCAATCATTGTCTTGTCTCATTTTATAGTTTTCCTACTCATGAAGATTTAGAGAAGTGAAGTTGAGATATTTGACTATAAAATTCTTGTGATCACAACAACATCTAGGATAATCAAGAGTATTTATGATAATTGATTGAAACTCAAAATCAAGAATGTCCATGATATTAGTAGTATGTTTCAAGTCATATTAAATTTGAAATCACCATCGAGATATATGTTGTCTACCAAACAATTTGCTATAATTATTAGCACGATTATCTTCATGCTTTCTATCATGCTTGAAATAGTGTACGTAAAAAATGAAGATCATGATGGATAATTAAGATCAAGAATGATATTCTTTTGAAATCAACATGAAATTGCAAAAAAAAGGTGAACAATAATAATTCATCAAGTAGTATTCAAACAGAATATTTAAAAACTCAAATTGATACAGAGATCAAGGTAATCATTGCTTAAACAATACTTAAATAGAATTTGCTAATGAAAATGAAAATAGTAAAATATATCTTGAAATTTAAATGAAATTGTAGATTACAAACATATGAAACAGAGTTAGCAATCAAACCAAAGTGAAATTCTGATTATAGAACATTAGCTAGCTAAAATGTATAAATAAACAAAAGTAAGAGAAGAAGGAATCAAGATTAAATAGCTGAGGATATTAGAAACTATAGTTTGAAAAGCTCAAAATAAAGGTATGAAATCTCATAAATAGAATGTAGATTTTTTGTACATATTTGAACCATAGACGCGTCAAATGGTGAGCACTCCAAACCTTGTGAATTGTGGACGGTGGCCAAAAATCACCTGTAAAAAGACTCATGTAGTGGAAACTACTAAAACCTCTCTAATATTTAATTCATTCATTTCTATTTATAGATGATCGAAGGGCTAAAGGGGTCTTTCATTCATCTAGTTCCCTTAGTTGAATTGGGTTTCAACTATTTTGTTAGGTTGTTAACTCTGTGCTTGTCAACTAAATCTTGAAATTCATGTAGTGAGGTCCAAATTTGTCCATTCTAAACTATTTTATCTTATCTATTCAAATATATCTATAAAGTATAAATTGGTCCCTTGTAAAATGTAATTCCAACACTTGTTAACTAGTAACAGTGGCCTTTGGTGTAGTTGTAACTTTATCTTGATGAATTATTTAACAATGAAAAAATCAATAGTAGAATTTTTCCAATGTATGATTGAGATTTTTTATAATGCAATAAACAAATTAAATTGGATCCCACTATTGTGGTACTATCCTTATCATAAACACTATTGTGACACAATTTACCTTTATTTCGATTGTATGTCATTCACAATACTTCCTTAAGGCCATAAAACATCAATCCACAAAGTTTAAGAAAGATTCCTATTGCTTGGCTTTTCACAAGAAGTGTGTTGTATAGTTTAGGCAACAACTTATGATTGCTCTATTGAATGCTTATCAACATTCCTAAATAGACTGCATAGAAGTGAAGATAAAACAATGTTGGCATTGACACCAATTGCTTAAGAACAACCATTTGAAGATGGAGGACCTTTACTTGTCTAGTTCTGTTGTGTAGTTTTTATAGTATTGCTTTTAGGTGCCATTTTGTTATAGGTATGCTTTGCTTGTTCTATTATTTGTTATAGGTTAAGTTTTCCACTTATTGAGGATATCTTCAGCTCTTCAATCTCGGACTCTATGTATTGTTTGGTGAGTAATGAAAAAAAAAAAGAACAAATTAAATTATATTACTTTGAATTGTGCAAAATTTCACTGCTTTTACATGAAATATTGTTTATCTAGTTCCTTTTACATCATTGAATATATTTATTGTGATAATAGATTCAAACATGTGTCACATCATAAACTATAACGTCAAATTTCATCATCCCATAGATCTTTAATTGTCTTATAAGGACTTGTGGTTTCATTAACAAGAAATTCCCCTCCCATGATCTTCCTCTCCTCTAACTTCTCAATTTGCAAAATATCTTCATCATCCAATTTGTTATAGGTGATTTTCAACCTCGCAAAGCAGAACAAAAGCTAAGTCCAAAAGGACCAGCTTGCTGAGGATGAGGATGCTAAGCCACGATGCGCATATCCGACAGCTGACTCTGTGCGAGATCGATTCGCTATAAGCGAGCTCGACCTAGGTGGTCGAAGGCCAACAAACAACCTCGGGCCAAAGGTTCTAGTTCACGAGGTGTGGCCTTGTACCAAAAACTTGTTGAATGAAAGACAAGCTTACGTCACACTTGGCAGACAGGGGCCCCGCCTATAGAAAGCAACTTATAGAAGCTGATTTGTAGGAGTTCATTTTATCTTGTACAATAAATGCTTGATGTAATAGATTTACAATATGTAAAATTAGTATTGTAGCCTACTCTCCTCTATAAATAGGGAGAAGGAGATCATTGTAAGGTCAGTAAAATTTGCTATACTGAAGCACTGTAAAAATTTACTCAGAAGTAATAATACTACCATGGATGTAGGGTCCGGTACTACTTGAATTTGGTCGAACCACATTTAAAACCCTATGCTTTTTGTGTTCTTCTTCTTCCTCTTACCTTTTTGCATCTGTTTTCTTCTTAGTAGCTAGATTATAGTTCTAGTCCCAAAAGAACTTCTTCAAGTTGGCTGGATTATGGTAGAACCAAAATCCATCGTCAACATTTTAATGCTGTCTGTGAGGACTCATATGTTCTTTGGTTCATCTTCTGCTATTACAATGCTAAGAGGAAGAGCTACCAAAGCTTTGAATGCATTGGTTGATCCTTCGAAAGGCTATGTGTCCATAACAGACTCCTCTACTGCTCTTGTCATAGGTGTTAATTCTGGCTTACTCCCAACCAACTCTTTTCAGCCTGCTGCTGTTGTTAACAGTGTTGATAGAAAGCAAACCTGGCTCCAACACCAAGAAAGGCTGGAAAATATGATAGGAGAACTAACCAAAGTAGTCATAATGCTAGCACAAGCACAAGCTTTGGGTGTGCAAAGGCAGACAGAGATCGTAGCACTTAGGAATGTTAACCAATAACAGTAAGTTAGATGTTCAAGCAAGGCTAATTAAGAAGATTCCTTAGCTTATTACACATAAGAGCAGACTCCAGATTACAACACTCGTAACCATGAGGATCAAAGGGTCCAGCAGTCTTCTAGCCAACAATCTGGAGTGCAGGACCCACTGGTTGAAGAATTGTTCCAAAAAATGGTCTAGCTAGAGGAATGTCTTTAGATTTCAAATGATCGAGCTTACTATGAAAAGAGGTCACCATTCTCTAAGGAGATTGAGGCTCAGCCCCTCTCTCTCAAACTCAAAGTCCCCACTATCCCTCTATACAATAGGGACACTGATCCTTACAACCATTTGGATGCATTCAATGTCCAAATGGATTTGTAGATAGCTGATCCTCTAATCAAATGCCAAGTTTTCCCAGCCACGCTAGGAAGTGTACCTTGAACCTGGTTCAGAAGCCTCCCAACTCACTCAATCTGTAGCAGGAAAGAGTGCCAGCAAAAGTTCATTAGCTAATACCGAGCATTGAATAGACAACTTATGCTCCCTTGCCATCTTGCGATGATCTTTTAGCGTAAGCAGGAGTCATTGAAAGATTATATTGCCAGGTTCATACTCAAAGGCAATTTAGTGGAGAATCCATTTGAAGAAACCATATTAGCAACAATCTCCACGGGACTCCTCAAAGATGGAAAGCTATAGAAAAGCCTATACAAGTCCTCGGTGAAAGACCTTACTAAGTTTTATGAATGAATTACCAAGCAGATCAAGTGGGAGGAAACATTCAGCTCAAGAAAGTCCAAAACGAAGTGTGAGAAAGGTGGCTTTGTCCAAAGTAAGAAAAGGGGCAATGTAAATCAAGGTGACCACTCTGACGTATGGACTGTGAAGAAGTCCCATAGGCCCAAGGGTGAGCAGCCTCAACCCTCAGTTTGCTATGAGTAATATAGCATCTTATCAGACTCCCAGGATAGGATATTCATGACAGAAAGAAACAAAGAGATTTTCGGGGTACTTGCACCCTCCAAAATTCCCTATACATGGAGGAACCAATAAGAGTTTTGTGTTTATCATAATGAAACCAGCCATGGCACTTCAAATTGTCAGGCCCTCAGGGACATCATTGAGGACCTAATCAGAAGAGGCCACTTAAGGAAGTATGTGGTACAACCTGCAAGGTAGCAGTCTCAGTTTCCCTAGTGAGATCCCGACCAAGAGCCAGGTGGCTCATCAGAATTATACATTGATAATGTATTTTGAATTTAAATGAGAATTTAAAAGCTTCCCTCTGTCCTTGTTGAAGGAAACCCATTGACCGATTGGCTTGGTACTTTTGTAACTCTTCATCACTTTTCTCTAATTTGCTTTTCACTTTTAAATGTTTGTGATCTCTGCAGCTTGCATGCGATCAACTCTTTCAAGCAACATATGTGACTCATTATCCAACTACGACCTTCAGTCCAATTGAGGTGTGGAGAAGTTCAAAATAAACTTATTAACCAGTGGAGCTGTAAGCTCGCTGAGGCATGGAGACACTTAAAATAAACTCATTAACCAGTTGAGCTACGGGCTCGCTGAGGCATGGAGACGCTCAAAATAAACTCATCATCCAACTGCGACCCTCAGATCAGTTGAGGCGTGGAGATGCTCAAAATAAACTCACTTCTTAGGCAACTAAGTTGCTATAGTTCGCGAATCATATCTCTCATACGACTGGATGATCATAGCTCATGTGTAATTAAGTGCTTACAACTCTTATGCAACCTAAACATTCGTGGCTTTTATGTGATCCACATACATTCCAGTTATCACTTAAGATACTTTAGCACGCAGAATCATTGTTTAGGTAGCATGACTGATTGGTCACTTGAATATTTCACTTTATTGTGGCTCGCTAAATTTCATGTTGTTATCTACATATGGAAAATTTGAAGAATAATACGCAAGAATGACAAAAAAGTTCATTCATTGAAAAGCCTTAACGAGGTATATTTATATCAAGAAAATCAAAATACAAGTTAATTTCGCCTATATACTGGAAGAAAGTGATGCCCTGGGGAAGGGCCCCAATCTGCAGAAGGGTCGATGAATACACTTGATTTCAACTCTCTCCCTTGCCACCATCCTTGGTTTAGGACTCCTCTCCAACTCTCTACACAGCATGGCAAATTCAGGGAAAACAAACCAGAGTAGCTGGAAAAGATCGTCCCCACAGCATCATCGAGATGAAATAGTCCAAGATCTTTAAGAGATCTTCCCTCATTCCCAGAGAAGGAGAATTGCCTGAAAAGGCTTCCTATGCAGCAGATCATACACTCCTCACCAAAAAGATAGAACACTAGAGGTATGGGGGCTCGTCTGAGGTTCCAATTAGATTTCTCTACCAAGAGGGAAAGAAGACTTCCTCCATCTTAAATAAGAGTAATTTTGGTCTCACTGAAGAGTTCGATAGAACTCCCAACCACTTTCATTAATTGCCTCAGAAGAAAATGAGGCAGATGTGTCCATGGCTATCAGACATGTGTGATGGAAGGAATGGTCTGGAACAAATCAAACGACAGGTTGACTAAAGGACCCTGACCACACGGTGATCCGTAAAGAAGGCCCTCTACTAGTAAGATCGTTCAACTCCCAACCCACGAAGCGAGCTAAGAGTTGGGGGGCTTATGTTATAGGTGATTTTCAACCTTGCAAAGCAAAATAGAAGCTAAGTCCAAAGGGACCAACTCATTGAGAATGAGGACGCTAAGCCATGACATGTATATTTGACAGTTGACTCTGTGCGAGCTCGCTTCACTGTAAGCAAGCTCGACCTCGCTAGTTGAAGGCTAGCAAGCGACCTCGGGCCAAAGATTTTGGTTTGCGAGGTGCGGTCTCCTACCAGAAACTTACTGAACAGAAGACAAGCTTCCATCACACTCGGCAGATAGGGGCCCCACCTATAGAAAGCAACCTGTAGAAGCTGATTTGCAGGAGTTCATTTTATCTTGTACAATAAATGCTTGATGTAATAGATTTATAATATGTAAAATTAGTATTGTAGCCTATTCTCCTCTATAAATTGGGAGACGGAGATCATTATAAGGTAAGCAAAATTTGCTATACTGAAGCTCTATACAAATTTACTCAGAAGCAATAACACTATCATAGACGTAGGGTTTCGTACTACTTGGATTTGGCCGAATCACGTTAAAAATCCTGTGCTTTCTGATGTTCTTCTTCTTCCTCTTGCCTTTTTGCATTTGTTTTCTTCATCAGTAGCTAGATTATGGTTTGAGTCCCAAAAGAACCTCTTTAAGTTGGCTGGATTCTGGTAAAACCAAAATCCACCGTTAACACAATTTTAGTTCAAATGCTCCAATATATTCATCCTTTTTTGAATGAAGCTCTTCACAATGACAATTGAGCCCTTTGACAATCCCCATTTCAATGCAACCTTTACAAATATAAAGAAAAAACATAAATCAAAATCATAAGCCCTCCAATTTTCCTAATAATCAAATTAAAAAAAATCAATTATTTAAAGGAGTAAAAATTGGATATGTTAAAAATGGAGTACAGTTATAGATTACTTTGTGAGAGTTATATCTTACCTGAGCTGGAGTTGCATTATGTTTGTGAGCAATTGATTTGATAATTGGGTGCTCTACAATAACAGTTGACTCCCCATGCATTCCCTGGCCCACCAAGTGGTGAATAGGCACTTACGTGGATCCTGTGGTCCCCGCAAGTCTCTCTGAGCCCTTTTTGGCCTCCACTTAGGATGCATTTCCACCTGATAAATTCCAACATTGAAATGTATAAATCACATTCACCTCTTCTAAAATTTAATTTAACTATTTCTATCCTTTTTTATTTTTCATAATATGTACTCATCTATTTTAATTTTCTGTTCAGATGATAAGTGTAGATTTTAAACATAGAATTAAAGAAAGTGAGTATATATTTTTAAAAATAAAATAATAAAAGTGTAATTAGATTAAATTTTACAAAAAATAAATCTAATCTTTCCTAAAATAAAATTCAAGTTGAATCTGAAGATTAGGATGCATGATTAGATAATGTAAATACCTGATTAACAGAAGGAGAAGTGGAAACAAAAATCTAACAGGCATTCAATTTTCTTGCTTGAGAAATTGTTTACTCCAATGCACTTACATAACCCCAATTCTAGGCATTTTTCCATTCCAATCCAAGTTGCCTCAAGGTCCAACTTTTCAAAGTCATCTTCCTTTGGCACAGGATAGTTAACCCATGGCTTCAATTGGACCCAGTGCACCAGGTACATGTCTATGTATCCCATTTGCAAGTTCCTCTTTTCCATTGCATTTTGGAGCATTGAAAATCAATATCAATTTCCTATATTCATTTTATTGTCATTCTTAAGAATTAACTCCTTATTTAGAATCTTTAAAATCAAGATTTCATTTTATTTTTAAATTAATTCCTTTTTAAGTAGTATTTGAATTTAAGTCAAAAAAGAATTTATTTCATTACATGAATAATTCCTATGTTAATTACATTAGAGTCATTATGAAATCTATCAAATTTATTAAGAATTTCACTAATTTTTTAAATAAAAATGTATGATCAGTTGAATAGAATTTCCTGTAATTTTCAAAAATCTATATATATTGAAATGAAGGCATGCAATTCAATTCATTTCTATTGTCCATTTGGTATCAATGGGGGTTGAATGCACTTACTTTAGAGTTTGGTTTAGAGCAGAAACAGGATCATTGTGATCACTTCCCCATAATTTGGATGTCAAGAAAATGTCTTCTTTCTCTACTCTTCCTTCCAAAATTGTTTCGTTTAAGGCGTTACCAACTGCTGGCTTTGACCCATATATCTTTGCTGTATCAAAATGCCTGTAGCCTATCTGCGCATCTCCACAGTTATACATATGTTAGCAACTTACCACAAATAATAATGAAAATAAAAAATAAAAAAATAAATGTACATATATATATATATATTTAATTAAAAGGAAGCCAAAGGCTATTGCAAAAGATAAAAATGGATTCTATAGAGACTCCAAGGGCTGGTATTACTTGGACTAATAATTTAAATTGTGGTTGAAGTCCTGTATTATTGTAGTCATAGAAATTGTAGATAAATGTGAAAAAAAAAGTAAATGTAATATGAATTGTGTGCATTACGATTATGGCTCTTGCAGCTATAATGCAGTTGCAAGATATGTTATCTCCATTTTAAATTCTTTACTTTAACTAGTTATGATTCCATGCATCGTTTTAATCGTGATTGCCTCATTCCCCACAATTATAAATTTTTACAATTTTTATTTCAATAATCATAATTATTTATATTTTTTGCAACTATAATTTCACAATGTAATCACAATTGCGGTTACGATTGTAATTTTAAACCATGTTGTCATGGTTAACAATCTTGTTTTATTTTCTTTGTTTTCTTTGCCTATATCAATATAACAGACATATCAAGCGTAAAAACTTGACATTATAATTAGAAAAAAAAATTAAAATGATAAAATTATGATTTTAAATTACAATTGATAACAACTGCATACAATATTATATTTAACAATCATATTTTCTCATAATTACCATCGTCACAACATAATCACTGTACGAACAAAATATATAGCAAATGAGCAAAAAGTTTAGAGGCACTATGTATAATCATAATAGCTTAGAGTACCTTTAGGGCATCGTGGATGGCAAGTTGGGTAGCCTTCCTATCATTTGGGAAGGAATAAGTACCAAATCCAAAGAGAGGCATTGTAATGCCACAGTTCAAACGCACTTGATTGCCCTTCATTCTTTGCGTATATTGCTAGCTCTTCCTACACCACAAATATGGCTCTCTATCTTCTGCTATATATAGCCACCAAAAGTCAATATATATTATAATAACTAAATTTTAAACTTACGATTCTTGCAAAGCACCTATACAATAATTATTATTTGTCTAGATTATTTTATTTCAGTGCAAGAATTAACAAGAGATATGTAAAGATTAAAAAAAAATGACATTATCGAGGAATGCAAAAATCAAAGCATGGGATCTTCCTTGTCTCTTGGGATTCTATTAAATGCCCCAATCCATGGTCTAAAAGACATTTTTATCCATAAAAAAAATACTTATTTTTTTCAATTTTATTTTTTTAAAATTTATTACTCTTAATTTTATTATCTAGTATTTTTGATGTTTTGTTGGCGTCAACCTTAAAATTGATGGTTTAATCATACTATCCATATATATGTCCTTAAATATATTGATTTGCGTGAAATTATTTAAGATTTGTTTTATCTATGGTAAGTTTAATAGTTGAGTCATTGTCTATGACGGTAAATCAAGGGTCTTGATTGTATGATCATTACTTTACACAATCTTACATTAATACTTTTATATGATTTGTTTTCTTATAAGGATTTAGAATTTATCCGTGATGTTACGAGTCAATTGTTTCATTGAGACCCTATTTTAGATAGCTTGTTCTTGATGAATTTTTATTGCTCGATTATTTTATTGGGTTGATTAACCAATTGCAGTCCTAAAAACTTTATTTTGGAACTGTCATTAATCAATGCCTCACTCATATTATTTATATGAATAATGATAATAATGACAACAATAATAATAATAATAATAAAAAGCACAACTGAATTAAAACCAAAGTTCCGTGTCTATATTTTAACTTTGAGAAAAATATAAAAACTTCATTAAAGAGTGCGGATGATGACAGCCAACTTTCTGTAATGGGATTGTTGACTCCCAATGCATAAACATAATAAAATATCTTTTGACGTAGATGTTTCAATGAATTAATGATATACAGTAATCTCTGGTCAAAGTCAATAGTCTTTCATAAAGAGTTGTGTATTTAACATTTTTTATTAGTACTTTTATGATTTCTGAGCGTACTTATATGAACATTAACTGAATCAGTTTAATAGACGTGTCACAGTTTACCTATTCATTAAAAAAAATTATGCGATCTGATTGCAAGATGTAAGTTTTGCAACTTATGAAAATTGAATTCAGAGCATAATCTCTCTTATAGTTTAAGATTATCTCAAAATTGGTGACCCATTCTCAAGTTGACTTTGGGGTTAGAAAGTAAGAAAACAAATTAACATGTATGTTTCTGTTGCATTGTAACATCTCAAAGTCAACATGCTAAAGTAAGTGACTTGGAACATGGAACGAAGGCAAGAACATCAAGTCACATCATGAAGTCAGAATCTAATTAATTGTAACATCCATGTCCAACTAGTATGACTGGAGGATTCAGTCGATTAGATTGCCTGCTGAACGATTACGTCCTAGATGAGGACTGACCGATTGATCCGTTGATCAATTACTCACGATTGGTTGATCAGTTAGTCATAATTTCAACAAAATCCTAATCATCGTTAGATCACAAAAATACAATCATTATGAGAAATTTTATTATTTTTGATAGATTTCTTTGTTAGAAATAAAAAAATTAAAAAAATAAAATTTTCGATGAAAATTAGTCCTATGATAAACATGAGATGAAAACAATTTTCTAGTGGATAATTCCGTAAGAATTATTTTTCGACAAATTTCTAACCAATTAGAATTAAAATTTTAAATTTATTATAATACTGTTTGAGAATTAAAAAACGTAATTTAAAAATTTTTTGTGAGAAATTTGTATATTTTTAACTTTCTTACAATTATGGTATGTAATAAAAAATAAATGTCTATATAATAATAAATATACAAAATCTATCAAGTATCCAAAAAAACATAACAAAATGTATCAATCAAATGAAAATCAATACTACTATTATCCTTCAAGCCATGTGTCGCATCATGCTATTGCTAGCCACTTTATGGTTGAGGCTGGGGAATGGTGGGTGTCACGATCCAAACTCGAGGTCCGTGACCGGCGTAGAAGGTCACCATCAGGAAAGTATATTTTATCCCAGTAAATCATCTCAAACACCAACACATGTAAATATGCTTTAGATGGTTTATGTATTTTTATATATGTGGCTTACCCGAATGTGTATTTTCATGCTATATGATATGTTTCAAATATTGATTGAAATACTGGATCCATTGAAAATCCATTGGTAATCTGATGGTATATGTGATATTAGCCTGTGCGGCAGATGTGGTATT
>JANHAO010003460.1:0-26270 GCA_026873985.1 Saraca asoca
ATAATATATATAATAATTTTATATATAATATCAAATATTTAATATTAAATTATATATTTAATATAAAATTATATTAAATATGATAAAATATGATGATGTGAAGAAGAAAGGGAAATAGATTCCTTGCTAAGAAAGAAGGAATGAAATTAAGGGAATGAGTTAAGGAAAAATAAGGAAATGGAATAAAATAAGTATGAACCAAACAATAGATAATGGAAAGGAATACTTGATTCCATTACCTAGGTGTTAAAAGTCCCAACCAAACACTACCTTAATATCAATCATCCATTAGATATAAAGAAATTATATCATCACAACAACAGTAATGATAATGATTATAAATAATATTTGAAAAAGTAACTATTATAATAGAAATTATTATCCAAAGCGATGATTTATAGCAAAATAATGAATAAGCCTTTAAGCTTTAATTTGAAATTATTCATTTTTATCTTGAACAAATTTTGAAGGGCTTACAAGTAGGGGTTATAATAGACGTGGGCAAGAATGTAATCATCCCCATTGCCACTATATGTGGAGGCCAATGAAAGGTTGTTTTTAACTAATGTTACTACACTATGAATGGAGGCTCTAGCTTGAATAAATCCTCCTTTAAACTTTTTTTCTTACTAAAAATCAAATACTTAAATAGTAGAGATTTATACTGATAACATATTATGAAATGTGTAATTAAAAGAGTTAAAAGAGATATGAAAGAATTAATGATGTGAAAATATTTCTCCCATGTTATTCTCTTATATAATACAAATTTCAGAACCTTTATTACCTCAAGAGGATGAACTTAACAAAAAAAATCAATTATACATACCAAAAAATGTGAAAGGACTTAAAACTCATACATAGACATTCATAAATAACAGATTTTGCTTTTATTACAAAAAAATAAAAGCATTCTTCATGCTTCGAAATAAAAGGAATATTGTTTTAAGAGACGGAGAAGGGTTCTTCCATATAGTCAAATCTCTTCGTCATGATATTATGTCTTAACACCTGGGCAGTCAGCATGGCGATGTGATTTTTAACACTTCAATCAAAAAAATGAAAGGATTTTTTTTTTTTAAAATAAATCAATCCAATATTAGGTTTGATAAATTGATGAATATTAGGTAAATCAGCTTACAAAATAGTTGAAATCTAATTCAGTTAAGGGTTTTATGCGAGAAAAAGATCCTGTATCCTTCTTGATCATGAGTTTAATTTCAGATAATTGAGTATTTCACTATCTCATTTAAAATTTTTCTAATTTTAATATTGAATGAGATTGGTGATCTCTATTATTTAAATTTTTGTGTAATTGACTTCCGGTCACCATATTCAATTATAAAATATTAGAGTGTTCATCATAATTCCTTTCATTTTTTTTTGTGGAGTGTTAAATCAAGAAAAATTATATGATTTATTAAAATGAAAATTCTAAATACTAAAATTTAGATATGCATGACTGCAGCATTTTTACATGGTAATGACTAATTACCAATTGTTTCGATATTGGTTAAACATGGTCATATAAGGCATAAATCACTCTATTTTAATTGAAAGAAAAACAAAGGAGGAAGAGTAACACTACACCCTTTTCTTTTTCTTTTTCTTTTTTTTTTTTGAATTTTTGCCTGCAAACTCATCTTTAGAAAATTAGTAAATCATTACTAAGCTGGAGAGAGAAAAAAAATGGATCACTTTCATTTGAGTTTGGCCCACTAGTTTAAATGTTTTTTTCATACATGGAATTCTCTTGGGCCCAAAGAAGCCCATTTTGTTATTACATCATTAAAAGGCGCCACGCCGTGTTCACTAAAACTCTACGCTTCCACTCATTCAACCTGAAAAAGACAACCATGAAACATCCGGCGATTGAAAATTGGTGTTATAATTGGGTACACGTCCACCACTGAAGCCTCCTGCAGCTGCAGTTCTTTTGCTACCAATAGAAACGCACAACTGGATTGAAGATTTAGAAATCAGAGAGCGATGATGGCCGTAGCAGCTATCTGCAACTTATTCTCTGCGTGTAGTCCAAGACAACCCCGCTGGTCGAAGCAGTCTTCGTTTAAACACTCTTCATGTCTCTTTAGGCGCGCTTTTGCAGCAAATATCGTCGGGGCTTCTTCATCCACGGCCTTCGTCGAGGCCAATCCAACAGTAATCCTCCTTCCAACTTGTTCTTCTTAATACCAAGACCCGAAACAACCTTAATTTTCATTTCATGTATGCAATTCATGTTCAGGATCCCATTAGTGTTGAAAAGGAAGGCAAACAAGGGCAGAGGAGCAACTTTTTGGCTTGTCCCATTTGTTATGACTCCTTGTCGTGGAATGCTGGTCCTGCTTTGTCCGTGTAAGTCAATTTATGTCTTGCTGACTCACTTTGTTTCTGCGTGTATCCTACGAATTTCTTTTTCTTCATTGGTTTTTTTTGAAGCAGAGATTCGATTCGTGGTTCTAGCTTACAATGTAGTACTTGTAAGAAAGAATATATTGGGAATGAAACAAATCTTGATCTCACAACAGCTAGTGGTGCTAAGAGATATGGTGAAGTCATGCCAGCTTCCACTGAACTATTCAGGTTTCAAGTTCGTTTGCTTTTTATTTCATTTTATTTTATTTCTGTTGCTGTGAATCTTCTGTTTTGAATTTTCTATTATTCTCAGGAATGTATAGTAGCTTGTATTTAGGTGATAATTGAAACTGGAAGTTGAAGTGGATTGAATGGAAGGGGTAACTTAACAAAGCAAAGCCGAAGAACAAATGACCTTTATTTGAAAGGAAAAGAGATATGCAAACTCGGCATATACCGCTGATGCACTGAATTAGTTTAATTCATGTGATTACATGATAACCAGTAGTTATGTTTGTTTTGTAAAAAGATTGGGAAATAGCCTGCTCAAGGCAGTTGAGGGGCCGACAGGTTCGTGCCCACCAAAAGCACTTAAGGACCAGTTACTTCCCAGGTTACCAAACAGATTGGGGAATAACTTGTTTCAATTTGCATGTTTTAATCATGTCTCTCCATATGTTACACATTGCTTTTTATATTTGAAATGCCAGATGCTATTGAAATAGTAATGCATGACATTTGTGAGCTGTAATTTTTCAAGTGAAAAAAAAAAATTGTCCTTTCCTACTTGCATAGGAATTTGTGTACTTCAATAGGCAACAACAATATGAATTAACAATTTCTATGACGTACAAAGATCTTACTGATAAGATTTGGCTCCACTTGGTCTTTTGGTAAGATATATAACATGAATGTCGATAAAATATTGTGGATACTCAGTCAATTACTGCTCAGTATTGTAGTTTGTTCAACTGTGGTCAATTGGATTTCAGACTAAGTTACAATTTTATGCATGCTTATTGTCCGTTGGATCAGGTTGCCTTTGGTATCATTCCTCTATGAAAGGGGCTGGCGTCAAACTTTCTCTGTATTTAGTGGTTTCCCAGGTCCTGAGAAAGAGGTGATTCAAATATTCTTTGTTCCTCAAGACCAATGCCTCATGTTGGACCCTATTATTCATCATTCTGTAATTGGTAGAGGAAGGAATGTGTCTTCTAATATATAGCTGCAATATAGAAGATGAAAATCGTTGAAATGCTAATAAGATGAATCTTATATATCATACCTGTCATTTGTATTTTTGAAGCTGTTTAAGAATCCTTTTGTAAAGTATGAGTATTTGAATTTCACTTCCTTTCAACATGGTTCAATGCTTAACTATGCATTCTATTAATTTTGACTGCAGTTTGAACTGATGAAGGATTTCTTAAAGCCAGTCTTGGGTGGAAATATCATTGATGCTAGTTGTGCAAGTGGGCTATTTTCAAGACTTTTTGCAAAGAGTGGATTGTTTTCTTCTGTTGTTGCTCTGGACTACTCAGAAAACATGCTGCAGCAATGTTATGAGTTCATTAAGCAGGAGGAGAACTTTCCGAAAGAGTACATCATTTAGATTTCTAATTTAACTAGAATTCATCATATCTAGCATTTATTTCTATGATTTCATTCTCTTAAAAGATATTGAAACAGAATACTTTATTTATATTTGAATCACATTTCATTAATATTTCTTTTTGTCTTTTTGCAGAAACCTTATCTTGGTTAGAGCAGATATTGCTAGGCTTCCTTTTGTTTCGAGTTCTGTTGATGCTGTGCATGCTGGTGCAGCCCTCCACTGTTGGCCTTCTCCATCAGCTGCTGTAAGCGAATCATTATCCATTAGCAAAGTGCTTCTTGTGGTCAGAATACCTAGTCATTGGCCTTGGGGAAATCTTTGTGAAATGGTTTTAAGGTTTATAATAAGGTTCCAATCTTAAGTTGGGTCAAGGGGAATGCCAAAATGCTTAGTGACAGCTATGGGATAGGCCATGATTCAGGCTTCTGATGATGGTTGATCATTTTAGAATGGAAGCTACTTCTAGTTTATCACTTTAGTTTTTGGATTAAATTTATTATATTTAAAACTTCACATAGTTTTGAGATGTCTGTTCTTAACTTCATTTTCTTCAGCCTGGACCAGCACATAAGTTTTGGATAATTCGGTTGCTCTGGTTTTGTAGGTAGCTGAAATAAGTCGTGTTTTGCGACCTGGGGGTGTCTTTGTTGCAACTACTTACATACTTGATGGGCCTTTTGCTGTTGTTCCATTTTTAAGTACAATAAGACAGGTAATATTATTTCTTTTATCTTGGAACTCTTGTTCCTGTATTTCAAGTATATTATTTAGCATTCATTGAAATTTATAAATTCTGTGAGATTAATGAGATTCAAGAGTAAATGAAGGGTTAATCAACAAATAAGGCGCAGTGTATGTTAAACCTCAAATCCAGTCTCTAAAAATGACTTAGAAGAGTCAAGCACAAATAGAATTTAAATGACCAGAACAGGTATCCAATGATCTTATAGATTTAATATGATAAAAAATGATGTATGCATGCAGAAACAAGTGCTTGCTCTTTTGCAACCAAGTTCTAACCACACACTCTTGTGCAGAAAATATAATCATTAACAGGATACATAACACTGGTTTTTGCAAAATTTCAAGCTTCCAACGTAGACTTTCTGTTAAAGCCAAATAAAAGCTAACCAAGATTTGATACTTTTCAATTGTTTCTGTTTCCTTGATTGCATCTTCTTAGCCTGTCTTCTGGTCACCTACATAGTTTTGCCCATGAATTTGCGCAAGCTTGTGAATTATAATTCCTCTCCCCCAATTTTCTTCATCTTCATGCAGTGAAAATGAAAGACAAATCTAATTGGTTTTCCTCCAAATGTTTTATTGATGTGGGAAATTTAATCATTTTTGACATTTAGCAATTTGGTTTTCATTGTAGAATATAAGGCAAGTGTCAGGAAGCTTCATCTTTCTATCAGAACGTGAGCTTGAAGATCTCTGCAGGGGCTGTGGCTTAGTTGGATATTCATGCATAAGAAATGGGCTTTTTGTGATGATTTCTGCCACAAAACCCAGCTAAGGATTGGGTTTCCTGGTGCTCTCGGACTCGGTCCTCTGTCCTGCCCCCTAAACATTTGGCTGAAGCAAGTCTTTGGAACTTTCACATAATCGGTTTCGACCGAGTCCGTAAGTTATTAGAAGATATTCGCCAGACAAAAATCGTTACTAGATAGAAATACAAAGACAATGAGCATTCCTGAAGAGTTCATCTGTAAATAAATTAAATGATATTGTAATTAATTCGGTGCACAGATAGTTCTTTATCCCCTTTTTGAAACCACTAATAAAGTCGTTCTGCTCTATATATAGAGATAATTAGGCATTGAGTTCCTCTAAGCTTGAGTGCTGTGAGTTTGATATCACGGACATCTTAGCAATGATTCTTGCCTGCTTAAATTCATGATCTCACGTTTTGGTGTAACAACTTAGAGCGCTCCTTTAATTATACATGACAGGAATTTCACATTTTATGTCAATTTTATAATTTTAAGCAGCCAAAACATATGTGGAATGTTTGGAACCCACTCAGCGCATTTTGTATTGAATCTTACATATGCTTTGCTCACATCTTATAAGTGATTGATACGTCTGAAGTTTCTATGAACCTCTCACCTACTTCATGGGAGTAACTGTAAAAACGAATGTTATTCACTAATTCCAACAAGTTAATATCTCGACATTTAAAGAATCAAACCTTGAGATGCCAAAGAAAAAGCAAGCTACTTGCAGGGCTTCCAACAATTGCTTATTCGGTCCCTCCTTACAGTACAGTGTTGGAGAAAACTCAAACATAGTGTTCCTCTCTTTTAGTCAGCGAACAAAAGAACCTCCTCGGTTATGGATGCCACTATCATTATTGTACAAATTTACCCCCAAAACAGAGACAAAATTATCAGAATGCATAATTTTAAGTAGGTCAGATGACTCATAAGCTATTTGCTTGGTTAACTAATTTTGAAAAAAAATAATACTTACACGATTCCTTTATACTATTTTTAAATTTGCATACATAATACTGTTTGAATAAAATTAGATTTACTCATTTTAAATAGACAAAACCAGTTTGATTTATGCTATATTACATGTGCAACAGTTAATAATAGTGAGTTACCACTTACCATTGCTACTAATTTTCTGCAACTTGATTTTTGGTTTAGGTTATAATGACGGAGATTCTAAGAGATTAGAAGAGTCTTGACTTCCAAAATTTTTTAAAATATGCACTATTATCATGTAATTATATAAAAAAAATTTAATTTCTTTTTTTACGTGAGTCATTTGGCTTCTAAATTTTTTTGTTAATATCTGCTAATAACATAATACAGGCTCAAGTGCCTCTATCTGAAGTTGATCCTGATAATTGTGTTGGATAGAAATTTTATATTGAGGTGACTAAATATAAAATTTCAAAAATTTCAAGAGAAATATATAATGTTTAATTATTAATGAGACCCATATAGAATTATGTACAAAAATTTGGAAATATCAAGAAAACTTCAGGAGACTAGATTCTCTCCTGTCCTTCCTCCAGTCACCGCTTGAAATCAAATTTATCAAAAAAATGATATATATATATATATATTTATTCATTTTCATTAGGCGTGGACAAAGAAAAGACAATATATACGGGTGGTGGCGAATGTAATCATTTTCTGAAACGTTGCCACGTGGGATTAGTCATCTGGCCGTAAACGTGGACGATGGATGATTCGTTCGCGTCTTTCGCGGGGTATGCATTTGCAAGGTAAAGAAAAGTAGCAGCAACCAAACCAAGTGCTGCTGACGTCGTTTTCTGCATCATTTCATCACGATCCTCACTCACCGTTCCTCTCTCAGCACGCACTTTTGTTTGCGACATGTCGTGTGACTTCCCATTTTCTGAATACGACATACTCTATAATCTCACAAATAAACCAGGTTCCTGCTTTGGTTTGGCTTCCTTCCAAGTTCTCCAACATAGCACCCAGATATATCACCAATTTTCATTAAAAAATATTTTGATTTTGAACAGGCTATATATTTATTTAAAAAATATATAAAAACATAAGAAGAAATATTTTTCAAATGTAGCACCAGTACCCTGCTAACTAGCTACCGGGATTTATTTATCTACCATTCAAATTAATTTCTATAATCACACTGGTTAGTTAATTACTTCAATAATTAAGTCAGTCACTCCTTCCTTTAAATAGAAATATAATTGAGATCTTTTATTCTAAACCTAAGATCTCATCACTAGTTTCTACATTGCGTGAAGATACTTTAAAAAAATCATTTTCCATTTTTTCATATCAATAATGGATTGATTAGGAAAAGCTAGGCATTAAAAATACGAGAGTTGTATATATAATAATAATAATAATTGAAAAAAAAGGGTTGAAGAGATGAAAACATATGTAGGTATATATGAAGTGGGGGACATGTGGGGTTGATGAGAAGTATGAAAGATCCGTTGAGGGTAGACAAAGATAATGTCTCCGATCTTCATGTCTGATGAAGCCCACCATCCCTGAATTCTAGAGGGAACCTGACATAGTCTCATTTCTTATATCCATAGCAATCAGTTAAGTTTTATATGTAACGCTGAATCATAGATTGCATTCATAGCAACGTAAGAACATATAATTAAAAGCAAATAAATTATTCCCAGCAAGTCATTCATCATCAAAATATAATGCACTAGTGTGAGACGGATATGAAGTGCTGCTGTTTCTGCTATTTTGACATCAGAATGGTTACATTAGGCTCAGGTATTTGCAAACTTTTGCATGACATTTCCTACGTTCGTGTAAGGTAGATAGTGGAGCTGAGACACGATTCCAAATTCGATTTATATTTAAATGAATCAAATTTTTTTATTTGAATTAAGGTTATAAACTGCTGAATTCAACTTGATAGTTCATTTAATTTAATTAATTAAATTAAAATCTTAAATAAATAAATTTAAAACAAAATAAATGAAATCGATTTATATTATTGATTCGTTAGTTTAAATCATTAAATCTAAAATTATATGAAAAATATTATTTAAATTCATTTAAATGCAATACATAATATATAATATTATATTTAATGTTATAATTCGTTTTATAAATATAATTAATTTATTAAATTGATTCATAAATTCAATAAATTAAATTTTATTTATTTAATAAATAAGACAATCTTTGAGACTTAAATTCAACTAATTTAATTTAAACCAAATCTTGAATTGAATGATTTACAAATTGATTGAATGCCTTAAATTTACTTGCGGAGAAAAACATGAAAAAAGGGTATGAATACGAGGTTAGATGATGGATGAAAAATGGTTGAAGATTACCCCATAAATGCCAGATTATGACCTCATTTTTCAAGTTTCAGTATATAGAAACAGAAGTTGACTGGATGAACAATTATGAAAAATAAATTGGTATGTCTCTTTGGGGGGTTTGTATTCCAATGAAGGCTGTCCATGTACGTAGTGGGCTGCCTAACAAACCGTACAGAGAAAGTGACAGTACTGGGAGGCGGTCCCCTACCTTACATTAATCATCTAACTATATATGACGCTGCAATTTCGTGGCTGTGACCATCAATATTTAATGTAAATTATATGGGCAATAAAGTAGCTAGCCTTTTTCATTGAGTATGGCCAATGCCTCCAAGCCTCAATCTCTAGACAGAGTATTCAATTTAAGTTTGAATTCTTAAAATGTTAGATGTTTAGATTATTAAATTACATCTTTTTAAGGAAATGAGATGAGAAGATCATATTGTTCCTAGTCAATGGGATGCTTCTACCTGTAACTAAATTAATTAGGTTAAAATGTATCTAACTTTCTTTATTTTGAGTCATATATACATATATAACTTTTTGATTTTTAAAAGAATATATCTAAATTTATTATATTTTAAGTTATATGCATTTTATTTATTTTTATATATTTATATATAATAATTAATAAAATATAAATATTATGTGATCAGTATAAATTATTTTTTTTTGAAAAAATATTAAAGAATTAAATTTAATTTTTTGAAAGGGAACGATATCCCTTTATATTTTACTTTGCGTATGTCATAAAGTTTTGATATGGAAGTTCATAATTAGATTGAAATTGATAACAATGAATTAATCTTTAGCTTTCAAAAGAAAATGAAGGTTTTTTAAATTATATGAGTGTCTTATTAAATTTATTATGGAAATATGATCGTGAGCAAAGTATACCGAAATTAAAGTAAAAAAAAAATGATACACTTTTTTAAATGTAAGAAATTATATGCATGGAGGTTTATTGTATTTTAGTGCATTAATTAAGAGCTTGACCAGGGTAAAGATAGATTGAATGCAGGAAAAATACTTATATAAGATTTATAAAATGTGAAAATTGTTAAAAAGCATTTAATAATATTATGAATATAAATTTTTTAAATTTATATTCTTATTTAATTTATTCACAGATGAACTAGAAATGAATTAAATTTTTTTTAATATAATTATATTCTTAATCAGAGGCATTAATTAACAATATCATAAAATATATAAATAGTAAAAAGAAGAGAGAAAAGAAAAATGAATTGAGACTGTTCACATATATAATTGATGTGTTGATGAGAGAAGTTAATAAATAATTTAGGTAAAAAGCATATGAATTAACAGATAACATTTAGTAGAAAAACTCAGATGTGGTATTGCATATGGACTGAGAAGGTCTAAGATGGCGGCAGGTTTCAGATCGGACGCCACCGTTTCATTGGTTTGGTAGACGGCATTCAACTCTCATCACCGCTTACGTAAATGCGATGCTGCTACATTACCAATATTAATTATTAATATTTAGAAATCGTAATTATTAAATTTATTTAAAAAAAAAGACAGAATACGGGGAAGATTAGAAATCGCAATCTATCAAGCTCCATTAAAAAGGGTATTTCCAGTAATTATCAAATTTATTATCGATATAAACGTATTAAATTAATATTAATTAAACATCAATTTAGCAGTGTTATCATTAAATTTTGAATCAATCTATCATCCTCACTCAAAGTCTTGGCTTTGCCTCTATCAAATCTTACTCATTCTTTGCCTATCTCACAGCCACTAGTTCTTCACTTCAAATTGGTAATCTGATGTTAATAAGCTTGTTATCCCTAAAATAATTTATTTATAATTTTGTTAGTGTTTATTTATTTATTAAAATGACAATATTAAAAAATGTAAAAACTTGAGAACTTTGAAGTTTATAAATTTAATCAATAAAAGATTTGCAACTTCAAAATTTTTGAATAAATAACTCCCTGTAACCTTTATCAATAATGATTTCACACTGTCATTTAACTTTCATGTTAATGAAAAAACTATTAATAACATATGTCGTATAGAAAATTTTAATAAATAGAGTGATAATAATATTAATTTTATTATTTTAATATTTAGATAGCAATTTGATAATATACTCTTCTTTTAATATATTATCAACCAACGGTTTTATGGTGATTAAATTAATATTTTCATTCCTGATTTTTTTATCTAGTAATTATGATATTAACGTTAATTAGTAATCCCTGATTAATTAACGTCGTTATAAACTTCTTTTGATGCATTAGTAAAAGTTAATGTTGCAACTTATTCTCTCAGAAACGTTAGTGTCAGCTAAGCTCATAATTCACACAAAGTTTTATAAAATTGATTATTTGGAAGTTTGATGGAATTATTGTCAATCTCATTGAACGTCTTAAGCATTGGGTATTCGATGCAAAATGAGTGGGACAACGAAATGTTCTATCTTAATTATTTCATCGAGAAAAAAGTCCCATGAAATTATAACTCATATTTTACAATTATGATTAAAATATAAAATTATATTATTTTTTAAATAATTATGTAATATTAAATAGTTTTAATCTCAATAATTAATATAAAAATTGACCATTACAATTTACACAATATTAATTTTCATATAAAATTAGTATTCTTGCTTCCTCTGCTCCTTATCCAACTGTAGATTTATGAACTTCACTTTTCTTTCTGGATTTGGCCGTCCTAAGGAGACAGTGGTCAAGTCACAACCAACCAAACTCCACGAGAGAGCGAGAGGGGGATGAAATTTGAAATCATCAGCCATTCTTTTCAATAAAATTTTATAGAATTTAATTTATTTCATTTTAATAAAAATATTTTCAAATTATTTGTAAATTAATTTTATTATTTGAAGATTATATTAAAAATAATTATTTTAATATTTTTATAAATGAATTTTTTATTTAAAATGGATTAAAAAATATATAAAATTTAATTAAATATAAATTTTAATGATATTATGATAAATAAAATATTAGAATAAAGATAAATTTTTTTTATATAATATAAGCTTTGTATCAAATAAAATAAATTTTAATAATATCTTTAATAAAAATGATGAATTTCATGATATAAATATAATTAAAATAAAAATAAAAAATAAATTGAAATCTTCTTTAATTCTAATCCGATCTTCATTTTTGGAAGAAATTCATTTCATTTGAAATTTTATTTTTACCTATTTCGAAGAAAAGATTAAGACTATGTTTGGGAGTTTTAAGGGAATAGAATGAAATGGAAAGAAAAGAAAAGGAAAAAAATGGAGGGGAGTTATATTTTCATTGTTTGGATGTTTAAATAAAAAAGGATGAAAATTAAATATAATTTTAATTAAAAATGTATTTCATTTCATTCCATTGATTCCATTCCAATTTGAAAAGGAATAAATTTTGAAGATTTGGGTGGAAAGGAACAGAATAGTTTTCTTTTCATTCCATTCATTTCCTTTACTAAAAAATCTCTCAAATAATGAAAATTCATTTTAACTACTTCCATTCAATTCCTTTTCATTATATTCTATCAATCCAAACAAATCATATTAGATACCAAATTTAAAAGATATAAAAAAAAAAGGACAAAGGGCCATGGAGTGGGGGGAAAGAGAAGTAGATGCCATAGTTTTAGTGAGGGAGAGAGAGAGATGGAAGTGCAATAAATAGGAGTCCAAACAAGTTTGATGGCAGTGTCACTCACTCACTCTTGCATGACACTGAAAACTGAGAAATTTACAGAGCATATATTGTTTGCAGCGAAGAAAATGTGGGTGAAAGTTAGATGGGAAGAGGGTATAATCATTGCTTGAAACCATATTATTCTCTGTCATATGGGCCACCATTATTCCAAAAGAGAAAGACTCACATGTCTTCACATATTCTCAGTCTGTCCTCTTCTTCCATATTCCCCCTTATACCTAATCATCTCTTCTTCTTCATCATTCTCACTTTATTATCATTTTTTAACTGCTCATATCTTTCATTTCTGTTTTAACTTTACAACAATCTTTACCATGTCACCATAGCCTATCAAGTTTCAAGAATCATTCTCATTGACTTTTAGATCTGCACTACTTAAGATTTATTTGTGCTTGCTAAAATTTAAGATTTAGGTTATGAATAGGGTTAGATTTTGAACCCACTAATCATATTATGCAACAATTGGAACCTTTAATCCTGTACTTAATTAAAGCAAAAATTAAGGTATTTGAAATATATATTAAAACTGCCTCCAATGATACCTGTTTGTTATGGAGGTTGAATCTTTGTACCTTTTATTGATTGTCTATTTAAGGCATCTATATGCAAGGCTGAAAAGCCATAGAGCAAACACAACCAAACCGAAATGAGATGATTAGGAATTTAAAAATGATAAAGATTTTAAGAGAACCCATTATTGACAGGCACCATAGCGAAATGAATCATCATATTAGTTTCTTTAGATATTGAAAACTTTTCAAGAAAATCAGCTCTTCAACACAATCAACAATCGACACTCTGCGCATTATAGGAAGAATGATGCTGAAAGGCTTTTTTTAATTAGCAAAGGAACTTCAATATTTTTTAATTAATTTCTGTTATGACCACACCTATTAGAATAATAATCTTCCTAGCATCTTTCAAAATTGTATATTTTGGGTCTATACGAAGAAATAGGAGATCTTATATTCAAATCTTCCTCCGTCAATAAACCAAAAACAAAAACGGAAATAGTATATTTTAAGCTCTTTAACAATAAATGAAGACAATAACTAGCCTTTGTCGTTAAATGTCTCCTCGGACAACCTCCTAAAAAATAAAGACAAGAATCACAATTTTATACTCTAAGTTGTTTGTCACAAACAAGCAGGATTAGAAACATACATACATGGCATGGAGGTCAACAGCAAGTCTAAGTGCCATCCAGTAATTAAAATATTTAAAAACTAAAAAGTTGTGAACTAAAATTAAAGTTCAAATAACAGATATACATTAAAGACAAATCAAAATATTACCGAAGAACTATTTTTTGAATCAAGAAATAATATTAATTATTCGTATGACTCTTGTGTGATACCTTAATTAATACATAAAATGCTATGGCACTAGATAATTGCAAATATGAATCATGATAAGAAAATGAGTTCTCTAGTTAATTATATGGATTTATGGGTAAAAAAGTATAGCAAATATATATCTTATATGAAGTTATTTGTAGAAGTTGAGCATGAAATTAAGTTGGAATTTAAATCTTACTAGTGATAATATTAATTATGTACAATAATGTAAATATATTTTAGGAAGAAGGATATACAGTAAGATGTTGAGGGATGTGAAGTTATATGATTGCGGCAGGTATAAATAATAGAAGCCACTAATCTTGCCACCAATTGCTCCACAAGAAAATATCATTCGTTGTTGAAAAGTAAGACAAAACGAAATCATGGAAAAAGATAGTAACGCAGAAACAATGGATTTCAGTATCCATCTTAATTAACATCTTCCTTTCTGATAGAGAATATCATCCATTTGTGAAAAGCAGCCCCATACCAACTCCTGTCAACAACACAGTACGGATTACTCAGTGAAACACACAAATGAGACGAGGTGAGATAGCCTTATTAACAACAACAACAACAACATATTAATTTATTACAGTTTTCAAGATCAAAATGTCGTCCTTTTTCTAAATTTCTTGTCTCTGTTTTCTTTAAATGGAAAGCCCACAATAACAAATGACCAGGAGAAAATTAAACAGCCAGTTCTGGTCTGGTCCTAACAGAAACACGAGGAAAGACAAACACAAACGCTCTAATTTTGGTACAGAATACCACAACCAAAGGATTTGGCGCCCACCATTGCGACCTTAGGACAGTGACTCCAACTCCATTAGATTTAGGATGCCCTCCGCTTGAAGGGCTTACAACTACGTAATTTTAAATTGTTGTAACGCTATAACATTGTATACAATATTACTATTGTATTTTAAACTCTATAATCATAATATTTTACAATTTTATTTCACAAGAGATTCATTTTTATAATTTTATTAATTATAATATAATCATGTATACTATGTATCTAAACTTTAATCAACGATGGGAGCAGCACCACTAACCAACCTCTTTTTAATTTTATCACAGCCACTAGCCATTGGTCCGTACGAGGAACAGTTTTGCTTATTGGTGTGGGGTTCTTAGCCGCAGATTCTCTTGTTGGCAACAAACCATCTAGGCTAGTTCCCAACGGGTTCCATAATAACAACAATAATAACTATATTATTAACATACATAATTGCTATTCTCATTCATATATACCAAATGCTTATCATACCGTACATTAATCATGGAACAATTATAGTAATACCCAGTTTTAATTTAAATGATGAAGAAGAAAAGGTTTGCCAATAAGTATATATATGTAAAATTAAGGAATATATATTTGATTATGAATTTCATATTTAAAATTTTCAACAACAACAAATATTGAGAAAAGAGAAAAAGAGAAGATGTTGCTGCAAATTCTATAACCACCAAAACACCAATATCACTGTCATCATCATCATCATCATGACTATGGTAATATTCATTGCAGCATCAAATTCTACCATGTAATGATTCACAAAGTACTGTACGCGTTTGAATCCTAATCAGAAGAACAGATCCAGGAATCAACATTACCTTCACCCCTAGTACTAGAATTATTCTCCAAGGTCTTCTCATGGTTAAAGCTGCTAGACGATGAAGAAGCTGAAAAGTTCAATTTACAGCTACCACCACCAACTTTACCAAAGACTCCATCAAAGCACCTTAACTGATCATCTCTTGTAGTCGCTAATGCAGTTCCATCCCTATAACCATCGTCAGTACTCCTCAGTGCCATACCCTCAGAATTAGCTACATGGCCATGACTTGCGGGTACGGATACCCCACTCATAAGATTGGCGCTCAAACTCATTTGGCCATGGCTCATACCCAGATCCTCAAGCGAAGGCAAAGACAAACTTCCTTGTGGCTTTGCACTAAACCCAGAAAGAGTATTGTTGCTCAAAGGATGTAGAGCTGCAGGCTGGAATGTGAGAATAGGGGGATTTTGCATATTGCTTAACAAGTTGTGTGGCTGGTTATAAGGTAGACCCAGATCAGGACCAAGTTGATAGTTAATGGAAGCTGAGGAACTGTTAGCAGTTGTAGAAGACGAAATATTTGTAGTGGAGGCTATGGCATCAACTATGTTATTGGGCAACAATGTTGAAGGAGAAGACGATGATATTGAGGAAGTAGATAAGAGTAATGGATTTGGCTGTATCTTCTGAGCTGAAGGACGTAAAGGGTAAAAAGCAGTACCGGTTGTCTCCAAGTGAGAAGCAGTGGATCGTAAGGAAGAAGAACCTGCTAGAAGATCGAGGCGGCGAGAGTAGGAGGAGCCGGAGAAAGGCGGTGAAGGGATGCCGGTGAACTCTTGAACCATGGCTCTGAAATTGGAGGTGTCGGTGGTGAGGACGGTGGTTGGTGCTCGCCTTGAAGCTCTGGTTCTCTTTTTCGAGTTCCGTACGACATTGGTCGGAGCTGAAACTCGTGCATTAATATTATCGTCATGGACAGAGCGTAATTGCAGTGAAGGATCCTGAGCAGCTAAGAAAGATTGATTTGGTGCTGCTGATGATGATGAAGGTCCATGTAGGTTTGAAGGGTGGGTGCAATTGGGTTCGGATCTTCTTCCTAACTGAGAGGTTCCTGCAGAATCCAAATTTAGCAGAGAATTGGGGTCTGAGTTTGGTTGGGATTGAGAAAGAGCATGAAGGTAACTTGGTGAGAGATCAAACAAAGGCTGATGATGATGGGTAAGAAATGAAGAAGACTGAGGATGATGATGAGAGATATTGGAAGCGAATTGGGTGTGAGGATTCAAGAAGGATGATGGAAGTGTGTCAGAGCGTGAATCATATTCTTCATCACCACTAGAAGAGATACTTCCACTATTACCAGAGTCCATAGCTTGCAAATTAAGCAAAAGGCAAAAAAAAGGGGGGGAGGAGCAATAGAAAAAGCTTACAGCAGTGAGAAACCTGGAAACAGTGGATGGCAGCAAAGTTGCAGAGAGAGAGAAGCAAATTACGTGGGTGCAGATAAAGAAACAACAACAGACGAATTCATTCGAAGGAACCAGGGCTTTTGGGAAAGAGAGAGAGAGCGTATCTTGGAATGAACGATTTGCAATGGAAGGAAATCTCTATCTTGTCTTTCAGTCGGAGAAATTGAAAAAAGTTGCTATAAAAAGAAGAGAAGAAAATATATAGGGATAGATCTCAATTATGAAGAAAGTAGAGAGGGAGTGGGAGAGATTTAGGAGAGTATGCAGAAAGATTAGATCTGAGTTTGGCTTATTTGGTGGAGTGTCTGGAAATTAGGGTTTCAGGAAAAAGGAGGAAATGAAAGGAGAGGAAAGGTTATTTAAGCTTTATTGATTGTGCTCAGAAAAAGAGGAACTCAATGAAAGAAGCTTTAGAAGATGGTTCTCATCCTCTAGAGAGTGCAGGGGAAGGGCAGGTGGGGTCGCCATTAGAGTAGAGGGAAAAAGAGCCGAGCTAGCTGCCGGTGGCTGGCAACGGGTCAAACTCAAAGTGAATGTGAGGGAGACAGTAAGAGAGAGAAGGGGTTGGCCAAGGCCAATATGTTGAGAATGTGAAAGCATGAAAAGGATTTTGCGGGATGCAACTGTGCAAATTTTACACAATAATAATAAACATCCATTAAAATATATAAATATAAATTCATGTAAGACGAACAAAAAAAGTAAAAGAGAAAGCAGAACAGAAGAAACAAAGATAGAAAAGCTGGCTTCTTATCAAACTGAAGAATTTTTTCATAGCACGTGTAAGAAATAAGAGACATAAATACAAAATTCTTTAAGATACCATACACAACAATTTTTTATGGGTTTTGCTTCCATGCACAATCATTCTTTTTGTAATTTTTTTTTATAAAATTTTATAATTATTGTCAAAATTTTTCATATTTTTATGAATTTTTTATACAATGTTATAATTTTTCATACGGTTGTTCATATGACACACATACAAAAATTTGCATGTTCATTAACAATAATTACAACATAAATTTTTTTATTTAAATTATAAAAAATTTTCATAAAATTTACAAGTTTCATATACATAAGCATGATTTTTTTTTAAATGTGTATGGAAGGAAAATCCAATTTTTTTTAAGATTTGAGTCACATATTTTTTTTTTTTTATATCTATTTCCCTTATAAAAATTAGTATTTTTTTTCTTATTTTATAATGTCTCCTATCAAATTATAGCCCTCACATGAACGTGAACAAAACTAATAGCACCACCACCTGCATCACTGTTTTAAATTCTCTTACCATCTTTGATACGGAGTTTTAAAGGTAGAAGGTATTGGAAATAGTCAATTGAATCCGATTTGATTGTTGTGGGGAAGAATAGATAATTATTATCATAATATTCTTTAATTGACATTGATGAATGGATAATCTTCTAAAATTAGCAGCTGGGACAATTAATCAAATTAATTATTAATTAAACAACTGTTAACAAAAGAAATAATTAGACAAGACTTTTGCCTTAAGTAATATCCCAATATCTCTTAAAGACTTTATCTATTTTTTTAACATTCCAGATTTAATCTCAAATTCTTCTGTAAGTGAATTTAGTAAATTAATTACTCTTATGGAATAACGTTTTTGCCGGCCATCTTTATTATTTACAGACTCAGCTGTTAATTGGCGGCCGGGCAATGTACATAAACAAAATAAACAATGGTATATTATACTTTTTCCATTATTCTCTCTAATGCATACGGCTGGGAATTATATAGCTGGAAAAAGAAAGATCATGTTTAATATTTTACTCTTTGTTTTTTGAATGCACCTTTTTTTTCTACTAATACCAGTATTATTATTATGTTAAATACTCTAATATGGTATCCAATGTCTGCATTATCTTCAATTAAAGTTTTTATTCTCCATGTTATTGAGTATTTCTTCCTCTTTTGATTAAAAAAATATGAAAGTACGATGCTTATTATAATGTTACCTTATATTATCATTAAAAAGAAAACACAATGAATATATCACTGGTTAAATTATTAGGCATAAACTAGCGATAATAAGTTCTAATAATATGCTTCAGCAATTTATTTATTTATTTATTTTTTTTAAAAAAAAGAGGTTCTAACAACATGCAGGATATCATAACTGCAATTTTTTGTATCAACAAAGTAAAAAAAAAAAATTATATGAATTAGTTATTGATAAGTTAATCATTAAATGTGGAACTTGATACTTTAAAATATAGTTGTTGATTATTTTCAACTCATTTAAACGGTAAAAGAAATTAATTATAAACTTGATGAATAGAAAAATATTTTTAATTACCTAAATATTCTTAAAAGAAAAAACAAAGGATAACATGTACTAGTTTTGTCGGTTTTTTATTTGATTAAACTCTTGAATATTTCCTTGACATAAGTTTGAATCTGATGGCTGGTTTTGCAAAAGAGCAAAGGCGTTATATCAATCGATATGTTCACTTTCCTTGTCGGCATCTACCACATAGGAACTGATCAAAATGGGCATGCGGCATATATGTACAAAAGCCCAGGATTCCTACTATCTTACATCACTAAGAATTTTTTTTTTTTTTTAAATTTTGTGAGCTAAAAAAATGTAAAAAAATAAAAATAAAAATACATAAATCTTTCATTTAAAATTTTTTATTTTTACTTTTTGTGTCATTTATCTCGTGAAATAAGGAATCTATTTTGATGGTATAAGAATTTCCAGCAGCCACGTTTTGTCAAAATCTAAAGCAATCAATCAATATCTTTCTTCTTTTGTTACTATGGAAACGTAGTTAATTAGAGAATTAGCAATTTAGTAAAGGAGGTATGGAGATATCTAAATAAAAGGTATTTAGTGCTGATTGGCCAAACCTAGCCTATAATTGAAGTAATTAGAACAAATGCTAAGCTTGAGAAGCAGGAAGATCAAAGTTGAATTTTCTGACATCTTACACAATCAACCACGTAATAGCAACATCAAATTAAATCTAAGGAATCACAACAAATGGTGGATTTTGTCTATATATGCCGATGAAGTTGCTGTTTTTATCAATACAACTTCATGTCCATATAGAGATAATAAGTATTCACATGTGACTTTATTGAGGGCTTGAGGCTGCCAATATTTGTGAATAGTCAACAGTTTGCTTTCATTTGGCAACAATGGCTTTTCAAACTGATCAGTTTGTGTGGGGTTTGGCTGTTTTGTTGGCAGTGCATTGTCCAGGTTAAGGGAATCTGGATTCCATTTGAGGCTTTGAATGGAATATCTCAGTACGTACAACTAAGATCTATCTCTCTCTCTCTCTCGCTGGGAAAGTGGAGGCCAGACAAGGACTTCAAAATCACTACTACTCACTTTAATCAACCTTTATGTATAATTGATGTGTTTATTTTATTTGGATGACTAATTATTCTCCCCCAACCGCCAAAAACACATGTCTTTAGTGGGGAAAAGGACTAATTAAACATGTATTAATGCAAATTTAGGTTGAAACATAGTTTTTTTTTTTTTTTTTAATGTTTCAAGAAGGTTTGAATAAATTTTGGAAGATGGGAAATTAGATGCAATTTTATTAAACCTTAGAAATCAAAGTGTTTTTCTCATATTTTTTTTATAATATAACAAGGATGTAGCCCTAAGGGGGATGGATATAAATCTAAAGCGTCTTTAAGAATAAGACTATAACCATCAAATTGTTGCTTTATTGTCATTTCAATATTTTTTCTCCCAATATTTTAGTCCATGCGTTAGACTTGAAAATACATAAATTTTTTTAGGTTATTAAACTTGAAAATACATATAAAAGTTGGGTTTGAGTCCTATATAAGATGTAATAATCAAATCATTACAAGTATTTATTATCTCAGCTGCTAGTCTCTTCCAAGGTTGACATTTACAATATGGATAATGGTGGAATTCATTTCCCTTTCCTTTGCTTTCTCCAAATGGTTAGTTGACGGTTGAGTGAGTCCCATTATTCAATATAATCTATAGAACGGATGGATGAGTCATTGACTTCTGTTCCATGATTCTTATTTGGTTGTCTCAGGATTCAGGAGGCCATTAATGTGGCCTGCATGACTCTCTGAAGGACACTGTCTAGCTACTTCTTCAATAACAGTTGAATTCTCACTTTATAGTATTTTACTGTCATTTTTATATATCCACTAGCAAGGTGTGCCGATGACAGTGATCATCAACAGTAACATTTTTGAAAGAGTGGTAAGTATAGATTTCACTTGGGGTAAAAATAATATATGTAACAGATAACCCTGTTTCAGGAATTTCCAATTGCTTGGAGTTTAGACAAAGAAAATATTCAGTACACAGCAATTTTGTCTATAATCATGATGATTAGGGTGACTAAAACAATGCCATAATATTGCTTAAGAAATTTATGTGTCAACGCCAAAAGACCATAATGTGTTGATGGACACTGATTTCTTGGTGAGGTTAATCCAAGTTCCTTCGTGTTTTACAGACAAAGCTTAAACTGTTACTGATGTCTGTTCAACTGGGACTTTCTTTCCCTTTCAAATAGTTTTCTTTTTCTTTTTCAAAAAAGATTTGATATCTCTTCCATTGGGTTAAGGCCACGCTTAGTTAATCTGAACTGAAGATGCCCCATGTTGCGGAGATAATCAGAATCCTGAAAACATTTTGGCTGCAATTATCTGTGTAGTTCGTCCGTCTTTGTATGGTAAGTCTTCTGGGAAATTCTCAATGCCCTTCATTAATGTTATACTACAAAGCACCAGGAACTGGATGAGTGAACAATTACAGTGATAATTCATCTTTTACAGTGGTGTAAGATTGAAGGTAGAAAAAGTAAATGAATGGTCCTGTGGCTGTGGCAGTATGTTATCATAAATTTCCTGCAAATGAACTTAATTAAACAAGCATTTATCTCTGCTTTGGTCAAATTGGCCTGCCTTTTGATAAGGCTTCAAAAACAAAGGCTGTGTTAGATGCAAATGCTTAGTATTCACAGATTGGAATGCAAGGCAGCATATTCTCTTCAAGTGCTTGTCTTGTGGTTAAGAATGGTTATCTTTTGTCAAGTCCTTCTTCATCATCTTCTGGTCTATCAGTATTTTTAATATCATTTCCTTTTTGTTTGTTGCTTTTATTTATTTTAAATGTCACCAGATCTTTGATGATGTTTTATATTTTTTAGTACAAAATATTGGTGCAAAAGATTTTAGGGGGGCCTGCTTGTTGTGATGATATTTATTATTTCTTCTATGTTATTTAGTGTTTTCGTTTGGATGCTATGATAATTCAATAAAGTGATGTTTACTGTATAAAGCACCAACTGCACCTTAATATTTACTTTATGTAACCAACAATATCATCAATGAGATTATTTTATGGGTTATGCTTTGACAGGGAGCTACGATGCACCGACATTTCATATAGCAGTCGTGTCCGCATGTCGGTGTCTATCCGACACCGACACAAAATGTGTCGGGGCCGTATCCGTAATTTTAAAAAATTCAGACACTTGTTCTCTATTTCGATACGCGTGTCAAACTCGATTCCGAGGTCATGTCCGTAATTTCAAAAAGTTTGAATATTTCCTATTTCAACACGCGTGTTAAGTTCGATTTCTAACTTATTATTTGTTATGCCCTATTATTTAATATTATGAGTACTTATTTTCATATAAAATAATAATAATTACAATATATATATTTATAAATAAGTATAATATTTTTTAATATTTATAAATATACCCCTATATTTTTATTATTTATACATATCCTCCACGTATCGATATCTTATATTTTTTAAAAATATCGTATCTCCGTATTTGTGTCTGCGTTTCCCAGTGTCCGTATATCGATGTCTAAGCAACATATATAGAGAGTGAAAATTTTTGTCAGTGTAACGTAATAGTTATAAAAATTGTAAATTTTTATATAAAATCTTGCAATTATTTCATTTGTAAGTGCATACAAATTTTACATATAATAAGTCAGCAATTCTATCATTCAAAATTGTATCAATTTTTTTATAAAAACCATCGGGCCCATGAAATTAAGGGCTAAGCAAATGGGCATATAGCATCTTAGACTAGTTTGGGCTGTTTTCGGCCCAAAAGTTTGGAACATGAGTTGGGACTTTTCTCTTGATGGGGTTCTCCATGCTTTTGTCTTTAGAGAGTTTCTTGTGATGTATATCTTCATTGTAAAATATGAGACAAAAGAGGCTTTCTTCACAAACTTTGTCCATGTGACTATGGCTTCATTAATTGAGTTTGAACATAGTGTTATTGCTCTTGAATTAGCGATAAGATTGAATGGTGGCCTCAGAAAGTAGAATGTTTTTTGTTGAGTTTGATCATTTCCAAAGCTTAAAATGAAAGCTTTCAAGATGACCTTGGATCACGTGACCACCTGTCTCTGCTGCGACTGTGCAATTCTTGTTGTTGTATACTTTCATCAACAGATACTTGAGTCCTAAGCCTTCGCATTGGCACTTTCTGGGTTGTACAGCCTCTAAAGTTTCGATTTCTTTGAGCTTTGGATCCCTCATTCTTTTCTAGATTCCAACGTAGCAAGCAAGATACTTTGCAAGAATTTCTGGCTTTCATAACTCCATATTTGCCATTTGCTCATCTTCCTTTTATTAATTGGTAATCAACATTATTGCTACTAAAATTAATTTTTATTCCCTCGAGAATTGTGCACGAATGGCAATCAATGATTGAACTATTGATTTGGAGATGGGTCAGTGCTGTTTTTAAAAGCTTATGATTCAGTACCACAAAACTTATTATATTGAGATGTCCATTCATTGCTTACGCAAAAGGAAAAAATTGATCCACATTTTATTAGGTTAGGTTAAATTCAAGATTTTATGGTGTATGATTTTAAATTACATGAATGTAATATTGTGGTTTTGTTACCTTTTGTAATCACAATTATTATAATATTGTTATGCAATAACTACATCTTACAATAATTATGACAAATTTAATCTATTTACAATCACAAAGATAATCATAATTTAAAATTGGATAAGTGATATATAATCTTTTTCAATTATTCATGATATCTACGCAATCCTTCAATTATTTTTGGGAAGTAAATTCTTTTATCAATTTTTTGAAAAATACTCAAAATTGTTTGGTTAAAAATGAGAATTAAAACTTAATGTTATTTTGCAAGAAGTAGAACATCTTGGAACTTCCTCTATTTTATCAATTAGTAGTCAACCAAATAATATACTTATTTTCTATTTTCCTGTATATTGCACTTCCCACATAATTTTCTGTCAATTAAATAGCTTCTTAATGAAATAAATTACTTCTTTGTTCTGTGATTAATTAACCCTACAAAATGTATTTCTTGATAAACTTTTTCTAAAATTATGATCAATCAAATTATGTAAATAGGCATAAAATTGTTAACTTAACTAGCTTACTTTCTTTAGTTTTGATGATTGAAAAACAATCTTAGTTAATATCTTAATCAACTATGTGTTTAAGTGTTTGTTAGTTTTACAAGTTCAAAATTGATCAAACTTGCTCAAAAGATTAGCATTAATTCTAAGTTTTTATTTGATTTTATAGGATCTTTTGTAACATAAATCTTATTCAAATTACTCAATTATATTTTTAAAATAACTTACACTAAGGTAGAATAAATCATTTTAAATGAGTTTTAAATCAAAAGTTTTCAAACAAACTTTTTACATGTTCCTTCACAAGTCAAACTTGTGTAAAAACTATTTTCACCGTGTGAATCCATTTTTGAATCGATTCATATTGAAAAGCTTGTAAAATGAACTTGAATCGATTCACCAATCGATTCATAAAAAAAAATTTTCTTATCGAAGGTTTAGAATTTTTTTGAATCGATTCCTTGATCGATTCAACATCTGTTTTCAAAACACTATAATTCGATTCATTAACTAATTCAATCATGAATTTTTACATGAGCTAAATTAATTCATAAATTGATTAGTTAGTTACAAAATTGTTATAACCGCTACGAATTGATTCAAGGATTGAAAATCAGTTATTTTTATCTCAACTATAAATAGACCAAATCTCATTTTTGTTTTCATAACTCATTGCAACAAAAATGAGAAACTCAGAGTTTATACTTGATATTCATTACCTCACTTGATTTCATCAATTTTGTTATAGGCAAAAATCGATCTCGCCCAAGCAGGCTGAAGGCTCGGCAGAAGCTAAGTCCGAAGGACGTTATGCTCGTTGAGGATAAGAGCACGAGGTCCTGACTCACGCGCCCGGTAGTTCGTTCTTGGGCGAGCTCGCTTTGATAAAGGCGGGCTCATCCTTGCCAAGGCAGCATGTGCGAACTCACGAAGAGGAGGCACAAGCCTCGGTGAAAAGCTCCATGAGATGGAACTCTGGACAAGCTTACGTCAAGACTCAATTCCAGTCGACTAGAGGGGCTCACCATATAGAAAGCAGCCTACAATAACCAGATTGCAGGAGTTTTTTTATCTTTTACATTTATTATTTGATGTAATAGAATTACAGCTTGTAATCATTTTGTGTAACATTTCTTCTTCTGTAAATAGAAAATAGGAAATCATTGTGAAGAGGAAGAAGGGGAGAGGCCAAATCAGCTTAGCAAAAAGCTTTGTAAATTTTTCTTTCACACTAATAAAACTTCACTGTGGACGTACAGTCCGGTGCCGTCCAGATTTAGTCAAATCACATTAAAAACACCGTCCGCCATTACCATCCTGTTAGTTTGGATGGGTGCCCTAGGCTAATTTGATTGAGCCCTATCGCGTCCATGACTATACATTCTGTGGATTTAGATATTAAAGGTTGAATGTTCATCTTATATTGTATTCATCGTGTATTGCATACCTAAGATGAAGTCCATGGTAGGAAGTTATTTCATTCAATTAATTCTATAAGGGGTTATAGAATTGTGAGTATGATTGTTAATGATATAAACTTCTATACCAAAATAACACTAGTCAAGATCTAATAATTAGGCATTATTAGATCTGTTGAGACTAGACGCTGGGGTGTTTCTCATATGATAAGCAGCTGACTTCACAGGCTAAGATATAAGTGAGTTACATCTAAACACACACATGGACACGACCCAGTTAGTTTGGAGAAACATAACTAATGCTCGTGATCTTGTCTGACCCGCTTGGAGATGCTGTATGGAGCTATATCATCAGTTAATCTCCAATAGTGATCGCATGACTAATCCTTTAACTTGAGATTGAAGGATGTCTTTTACATGGAAGGTTATGCTTTGATCAAGTCAAATGTTACTCTAGTCACGGGAAACAATAAAGGCTTAGATTGGGTATTTCTGAAAATGTAGTTAGGCATTGCCTAATCAAGATAGGATTCATTACCACTCTTTGGAG
>JANHAO010003461.1:0-26062 GCA_026873985.1 Saraca asoca
TGTCCTCACCTTAGCAGAGGCCTTTTAAAACCGTGAGGCCCAAGGTGTTGGGCCAGAGCGGACAATATCTGCTGGGACCTTATACTAAGATCATCATATCACTAGCTACAAGGGCACGGGACAAGGCAGAAGCCCCAGCTCACTAAGGAACAAGCCTCGACTCGCATAGCCAACAGTTCACCTTGCACACCCTCACATTGCTAGAAGTAATTTCGTGAACTCGATCTCACTGACCTAAGGATAGCAGCGACCCCAGACCAGGAGTCCCAGCTTATGGGATGCAACATCTTCCTAGCCAAGGCTCGTTGAGGGTAAACCTAAAGTAAACACCCTCTCAGACCAAGATCCGTAGGGTCAGTCTACAAAAAGTAGCTAACGTGGGCCCACCTGTAGAAAGTAATCTACAAATGTTGGCCAGTAGTTTGCAGAAGTCAATTTGTAGAAGCTATACTTGTAACATATATTTATTATTTGATATAATAGAAATACAACTTGTGTAATTACATTTGTAACCTCGCAGCCTTTATAAGTATGAAGGGGAGATCATTATAGGGGAGGCCCTGAGCATATATATTGAACTTTGTAGAAATTTCACTAGAGCAATAAAATAATATTGTGGATGTAGGGATCAGTGTTACTCAATTTTGGCCGAACCACATTAAAAATCCTTCTACATTCTTGTTGTTCTTCCTTTCCATCCATTCATTCTTCATTTGCACAACCAGATTATAGTTTGAATCCTTAAAAACTCTCTAGGTTAGCTGGATTTGGACCGAACCAAATTCCACCATCAACATTTTGGCACTATCTGTGGGGATTCATCTATTTTTTGGTTAATTTCTCGTATTCTAGTTGATTTCCTATGCATTTTTAATGGCAAGAAGAATAACCACCAGAGCTTCAAACACTTTGGTTGATCGGTTGGAAGGTCATGTGTTTATAACAAACTCTTCCACTATTCCTGTTATAGGTGTTGCTGTTGGCTTGCCCCTAGCCGACTCTTACCAACCTACTACTACTGTCAATGGGACTGATGGAGCACAAATCTGGCATCAATGCTAGGAAAAACTAGAAAATATGATGGGAGAATTAACTAAAGCAGTTACGGTGTTAGCGCAAGCATAGGCTCAAGGTGTGCAAAGACAGCCGAGGTCATTACACTCAAAAATGTGCACCAGCAGCAGTAAGCTGGATGTTCGAGCAAAGTCAACTAAGAACAGACCTCAGGTCACTATCCTAGCAACCAGGAAAGAGAAAGGAATCAGTGATCTTCCAGTTAGCAGTCTGAGACACAAGGTTCAACAATGGAAAAACTCCTTCAAAGAATAAAGTGGCCAGAGGAACAACCTCACGCTTAAGGTGATCAAGCTCACAATGATGAGAGGTTGCCATTTTCCAAAGAGATTGAAACATAACCTCTCCCTCACAAACTTGAAGTTCCCATGATCCCACCATACAATGGGGACATTGATCTTTATGACCATCTGGACATATTTAATATTCAAATGGATTTACAAACAATTGATCCTCTGGTTAAATACTGAGTTTTTCCAGTAACTCTAGGGTGTACCTTGGGCATAGTTCAGAAGCCTTCCCACTTACTTAATATGTAGTTAGGAAGAATGTCAACAAAAGTTCATTAGCTAGTACTGAGCATTAAAGAGACAACTTATGCCCCCTAGCACCTCACGATGATCTTTCAATGTAAGCAAAAGTCGCTAAAGAATTACATTGCTTAGTTTAGGCACGAAGCCAATTTAGTAGATAATCCTTCTAAGGAAACCATTTTGACAATGATCTTTATGGGACTCCACAAAGACAAAAAGCTATATAAAAGCCTATATAGGTCCCCGATAAGAGATCTAGCTAAGTTCTATGAATGAACGGCCAAACAGATTAGGTGGGAGGAGACCTTTAGTTCAAAGGAGTCCAAGCAAAAGGATGAGATGAACAGTTCCCCTCAAAGCAAGAAAAGGAGTGATGACAGCCAAAAAGTTGACTCTAATGTCTAGCTCACAAAGAAAGCAAGAATCGAGTGACCTCAACATCCAGGTCATCATAATCATTACAGTGTCCTATCAAACACTTTGGATAGGATTTTTTATGACTGAAAAAGGTATAGAAGACTTTGGGACTCCCAACCCCTTAAGGATTCCTCATGTGAATAGGAATACCAATAAATTTTGTGCCAACCACAATGAAGTTGGGCATAACACTTCAGATTGCTGAGCCCTTAGAGATGTAATTAAAGATCTAATTAAGAGAGGCCACTTAAAGGATTATATGATGTGACCTATAGGGTATCAACCCTTTCAGCCTCAGTGGGATCCCTAGCAAGAGCAGACAATTGTAGTGAGAACCATATTTTGATCCTATAATGAAGCATGTAGAAATAGCCCAAATTTTATGTGCAAATAGCCTTTGAGCAAATTCTCAATAAAATGATAGTTCAATAGCTAGCCCCTGAGAAGCTAGCTCCCCCATCCTAGTTTATGATTGTATCCTTTTAAGTTACGAGTTGAATTGTGTTGTACACGAAAATCGATCCAGAAGGAAGCATAACGAACTTGAGCTCGCTAGAGGACAGAGATCATCAAGTTCCCCAGCGGGCTCTTCACTAGCAAACTTCGTCGAAGCGAGCTACACCTCGCTGGATAATAACCCTGCGAGGTAGTCATGAGAACGGCCAACCTTCTTACTAGAGATCACTAACCTTTTACAGCTACATCAAGCTCGCCTCTGCAACACCTCACAGTTGTCCCGAGTTAGGAACCCCAGCGCAGAGGTGCTGGATGTCTCACATAACGGAGATAACGCCAGATAATGACTATAAGCTCAGGTCTACGGCCAGCAGGAGGGCTCCACCTCCACAGCCTACATTCTACAATAGTCGAATTGTAGCCTTTTGCTGCCTTTTCCATTTATAGCTTGATGTAACACAACTGTAACTTGTAAATAATGCATATACCCCTCTTCCTTCTGTAAATAGGAAGACCTTGTTAGAAGGAAGGGAGAAACCAATTTCTATATGCAGAAACTCTGTCAAAGCAGAGAGTAAGCTAAATTGTAATCTTGCCAATATATCACATTCCCTAAAGACGTAGGGTTCAGAAAGATCTGGCTTTAGTCAAAATACATTAAATCCTGTGTCTTTCCTATACTCTTCCCTTTATCTCATCTTACTCTACTATTTTCATCATCTTTAAACCAGATGCAGACTTGAGATCCTGTAAGGATCCCCGTTAGTTGAAGTTTGGGTCCTCCGTATGAACCAGATTTCACCGTCAATATTTTGGCATCGTCTGTGGGGATCTCACCTGTTCTGGTTGACTTCTTGTTGTAATGGCCAAAGGAAGAGCCACTAGAGCCTCAAATGCACAATGTCATACTTCGGATGGTCATGTCTCAACAACAGATTCATCTATTGCTCCCATGTCAGAGCAGCAGCTGATAACCTTCCAACCAGTCCTGTACAATCAATTTTTATCACTGGCAGCGTCAACAGACCATAAGTTTGGCTCCAACGTCAGGAGAAATTTGAGCATATGATGGGAGAACTGACCAAAGCAGTCACATCATTGGCACAAAATGTGCAGAGATAGGTTGAAACCCAAGCTCATTGCTCACAGGAGCAGACCCCGGGCCGTGACCCTTGAGACAATAAAGACCAAAGTATCCAGCAATCGCCCAACCAGCACTTTAAGGAATGGGACCCGTTAGTCAGGGAGTTGTTTCAGAAGATGGCTCAGTTGGAAGAACACCTCTGAGCCCTGGGTGATCGATCTCATTGTGAGGAACGATCACCACTCTCTGAGGAGATCAAAGCTCGAACTCTCCTTCTTAAGCGTAGAGTCCCTGCGATCCCACTATATAATGGGGATTCTGATCCATATGATCATCTGGATACGTTCAATGTCCAGATTGACTTGCAGACAATCGACCCCCTGATTAAGTGTCAGATTTTTCTAGCCACATTGATGTGCCTCGTGTATGGTTCAGAAGCCTCCCTGCTTGCTTAATTGACAGTTGAGAAGACTGTCAATAGAAATTCATCAGTCAGTATCGAGCACTAAAGAGACAACTCATGCCCTCTTGTCACCTCGTTATGGTCTTTCAACACAAGTAGGAGTCGTTAAAGGACTATATCACTAGATTCAGACTCGAAGCTAATTCAATTGAGAGTCCATATGAAGAAACCATGCTGGCCACCATCTCCACGGGACTTCACAAAGATGGAAAGCTATACAAGAGTCTGTATAAGTCCCTAGTGAAGGACCTCACTGAGTTCTATGAGCGAGCTACCAAGCAAATCAAATGGGAAGAGACTTTCAGCTTGGAAAGGTCTGACAAGAAGGATGAGAAGGCCAACTCCTCTCATGGTAAGAGGAGGAGCGACATGGATCAAGGTAACCCTTTCGCCGAACGAGTAGCAAAGAAATCCAGAAGGTCCAAGGATAAGTGACCTTAGTACTTGAGTCACTTCGAGCAGTGTAGCGTGCTCTAGGATCCCCAAGATAGAATTTATTTAGTGAAAAGAGATGGGGAAAATTTCGAAAGGCCTAAGCCCTTGAGGACTCCATTTAGGTAGAGGAACAGAGACGAGTTTTGTGCCTATCACAATAAGGCCGGGCATGGGACGTCAAATTGTCTGGCCCTCAGAGATGCAATTGAAGATCTGATTCGGAAAGGTTGCTTGAGGGGATATGTAGTGCAACCTACAGTAGCCTTTACAACACGATACCAATCAAGAACCAGGGGGCTCAATCCGAGTTATATTTTGATGATGTATTTTAAATTTTAGGGCAAGTGTAACTATCATTCCTCGATTCCGTTGAAAAGTTATTCAATGCCATTCACTTTGTCCTTTTTGCTTCTAAGCAGTATCAGCAGCCCTTATGCTGCCAATTTCCTAAACCTTGTAGGGAATTCTTATGCCAACTATGACCTTTGGTCTAGTTGAGGCCCCTCGGAGCTCATTCTGGAGAAGAATTGGCGAATGCTTTGGCCAGCATATCTTTGTGCTCCCTGAGGTGTGGAGACACTAAAAAACACTCGCTTTGGCTAGCGTAGCTTCATGCTCGTTGAGGTGTGGAGACACTAAAAAACACTCGCTTTGGCTAGTGTAGCTTCGTGCTCATTGAGGTGTGGAGACATTAAAAAACATTCGCTTTGGCTAGCGTAGCTTCATGCTCGCTAAGGTATGGAGATACTAAAAAATACTCGCTTTGGCCAGCGTAGCTTCGTGCTCGCTGAGATGTGGAGATGTTTAAAATAAACTCACTTTTGCCAGTATAGCTTCGCGCTCGTTGAGGTGTGAAGGCACTCTTAAATACTCAATGCTAGTGTCACTTGGTGATCGCTGAAGCATAATGAATTGATGAATTTCTCGTCCGCCTTAAAGCAATAGAATCATTAAACTCGTGGCTTATGAATCTATTCTATTATTTAATAACTTTCGCACTTATATCTTTATTCATTTGGCTGCAGGAGTAGCCTAAAGGCGATGTTGCCCCGGTTTATAGCTCGTGCCATTTTCTAAATCATGCGCGAGTTTTGTAGATGATTCAAACCGAAGCGCATTGCGAAGGAAAAGGGCAACAAGCAAAGATTGTAGAAAAGCATATTTTATTCATTAAAAGACCTTAACGAGGCAGAATACATAGGAGAATCCTAAGTACAAACTAGCTGAGGAGCAAAAGAGGCCCTTACAAAAAAAAGGAAAAAAAAAAGAGAAAAAGAAAGAAAAGGAGAGAGAGGGCCGGCCGTGGATGGCTGTGTTTTGAGATTGGCACGCGCAACCTTTCTTCTTTTAGTGCACAATCAGCAGCAATACTACATCCCTTCTACCTCAACCACCTGCACCTCTTGGAGAATGCACCTTAGGAAACCCCAGGGGCTTGGCTGGCCAAGCAAATTGCCTCACGACATGGCCGGGAGGACATAATCTAAGATCCATACGAGATCCCTCCATGTTACCAGAGAAGATAAGTCTTCCGAATCACATATACAGCAGACCATACATACCCCCATAAAAGACTAGAATGCCAATGGTGGTTTGTCAGGAAACTCCATAGTTTGTTCTATGTGGTAAGGTTGAATGATGGCCTCTCCCTTAAATAGGGCAAGAAACGGTTCATCAAAGAGTCCAGATTTAGCCCCCCAACCATCCGCATTGATGGCCTCGGAAAAGGCTAAACTGGCCCAGTCATAATTATCGGATATATGTTGTCAGAAACGAGGTCTAGAGGGGGATGAATCGATAATTCTAGAAAAGGGATTTTCACTGACTAGGAACCAAAGAGTCTCAACTCCCAGCCCGCTGAGTGAGCTGAGAGTTGGGGGCTGATGTTGTACACAAAAATCGGTCCAGAAGGAAGCATAACGAACTTGAGCTCACTAGAGGACAGAGATCATCAAGTTCCCCAGCGACCTTCTCCCTAGCGGGCTCCTCACTAGCGAACTTCATCGAAGCGAGCTACACCTCGCTGGATAGCAACCCTACGAGGTAGTCATGAGAATGGCTAACCTTCTTACTAGAGCACGCTGACCTTTTACAGCTGTATCAAGCTCGCCTCTACAACACCTCACAATTGTCCCGAGTCAAGAACCCCAGGGCAGAGGTGCTAGATGTCCCGCATAACAGAGATAGCCCCAGATAATGACTATAAGCTCAGGTCTACAACCAGCAAGAGGGCCCCACCTCTATAGCCTACATTCTGTAATAGCCGAATTGTAGCCTTTTGTTATCTTTTCCACTTGTAGCTTGATGTAACACAATTGTAACTTGTAATTAATGCATGTACCCCTTCTCCTCCTATAAATAGGAAGACCTTGTTAGAAGGAAGGGAGAGACCAATTTCTATGTACAGAAACTCTGTCAAAGCAGAGAGCAAGCTAAATTGTAATCTTGCCAATATATCACATTCCCCATGGACGTAAGGTCCAGAAAGATCTGAATTTGGCCAAACTGCGTTAAATCCTATGTCTTTCCTATTCTCTTCCCTTCATCTCATCTTACTCTATTATTTTGATTATCTTTAAATCAGATGCAGGCTTGAGATCCCGTAAGAATCCCTGTTGGCTGAAGTTTGGGTCCTCTGTACGAACCAGATTTCACCGTTAACAAATTGGCATCGCACTAATGCAAATTATTCTTCGGCACTACATTAGTATGACTAACTTAACATTATCACATTAGAGTGACCTACTTCTTGACACCGTCTTAATGCGATCTACCATGCACATGACTAATTTTTTGAGGCACCATATGTATGCAACCTCGTCATACATATGACCAACTTTCTCAGGTACTATTGACGATGAAATCTACTTCATATGAAGGACCCAAACTTTAGCCAATGGGGATTCTTACGGGATCTCAAGCCTGCATCTAGTTTAAAGATGATGAAAATAGCAGAGTAAGATGAGATGAAGGGAAAAGTATGGGAAAGACACAGGATTTAAAGTGGTTCAGCCAGATCCAGATCTTTGTGGACCTTACGTCCACGTGGAATGTGATATATTGGCAAGATTACAATTTAGGTTGCTCTCTGCTTTGACAGAGCTTCTGCACATAGAAATTGGTCTCTCTCTTCCTTTTAACAAGGTCTTTCTATTTATAGAAGGAGGAGGGGTATATGCATTAATTACAAGTTATAGTTATGTTACATCAAGCTATAAATGAAAAAGACAACAAAAGGCTACAATTCAGCTATTGCAGAATGTAGGTTGTGGAGGTGAGGCCCTCCTGCTGGCTGTAGACCTGAGCTTATAGTCATTGTCCAGGGCTATCTCCATTATGTGGGACATCTAGCACCTCTGCGCTGGGGTTCCTGACTCAGGACAACTGTGAAGTGTTGTAGAGGCAAGCTTGATGCAGCTATAAAAGGTCAACGAGCTCTAGTAAGAAGGTTGGCCATTCTCATGACTACCTCGCAGGGTTGCTATCCAATGAGGTGTAGCTCGCTTCGACGAGGTTCACTAGTGAGGAGCTCGTTGGGGAGAAGCTTGCTGGGGAACTTGATGATCTTTGTCCTCTAGTGAGCTCAAGTTTGTTATGCTTCCTCCTAGGTCGATTTTCGTGTACAACATTAGCTCCCCAACTCTCAGCTCGCTCAACGGGCTGGGAGTTGAGACTCTTTGGTTCCCAGTCGATCAAAATCCCTTTTCCAGAATTATCGATTCATCCCCTCTAGGCCTCGTTTCTGACAACATATATCCAATAATTATGACTAGGCCAGTTCAGCCTTTTCCAAGGCTATCAATGCGGGTGGTTGGAGGGGCTGAATTTGGACTCTTTGATGAATTGTTTCTTGCCTTATTTAAGGAAGAGGTCATTCTTCGACCTTACCACACAGAACAAACTATGGAGTTTCCTAACAAACTGCCATTGGCATTCTGGTCTTTTACAGAGGTGTGTATGGTCTGCTGCATATGTGATTCGGAAGATTCGTTTTCTCTAGTAACTTGGAGGGATCTCGTATAGATCTCAGATTATGTCCTCTCGGCCATGCCGTGAGGCAATTTGCTTAGCTAGGCAAGCCCCTGCAGTTTCCTAAGGTGCATTCTCCAGGAGGTGCAGGTGGTCGAGGTAGAAGGGATGCAACACTGCCACTGATTATGCATTGGAAAAAGAAAGGTTGTGGCACGTCGTTCTCAAAACGTAGCCATCCACGGCCGGCCCTCTCTCTCCTTTTCTTTCTTTTTTTTTCTTCTTTTTTTTTGTTTTTTTGTAGGGGCCTCTTTTGCTCCTCAACTAGTTTGTACTTAGGATTCTCTGATGTATTCCGCCTCGTTAAGGTCTTTTAATGAATAAAATATACTTTTCCACAATCTTTGCTTGTTGCCTTTTCCTTCGTAATGCGCTTTAGTTTGAATCATCTGCAAAACTCATGCGTGGTTTAGAAAATAGCATGAGCTGTAAACCGGGGCAACATCACCTTCAAGCTACTCCTATGGCCAAATGCATAAAAATATAAGTGCGAAAGTTATTAAATAATAGAATAGATTTGCAAGCTACGGGTTTAATGATTTCGTTGCCTTAAGGCGGACGAGAAATTCATCAATTCGTTATGCTTCAGTGATCACCAAGTCACGCTAACGTTGAGTGTTTAAGAGTGCCTCTGCACCTCAACGAGCATGAAGCTATACTAGCCAAAGTGAGTTTATTTTGAAGATCTCCACGTCTCAGTGAGCATGAAGCTACGCTGGCCAAAGTGAGTTTATTTTGAACATTTCCACGTCTCAGCGAGCATGAAGTTACGCTGGCCGAAGCGAGTGTTTTTTAGTGTCTCCACACCTCAGTGAGCATGAAGCTACGCTGGCCAAAGCGAGTGTTTTTTAGTGTCTCCACACCTCAGCGAGCACGAAGCTATGCTGGCCAAAGCGAGAGTTTCTTAGTGTCTCCACATCTCAGAGAGCACAAAGCTACGCTGGCCAAAGTGAATGTTTTTTAGTGTCTCCACATCTCAGTGAGCATGAAGCTGGTAAAGTGAGTGTTTTTTGGTGTCTCTACACCTAAGCGAGCATGAAGCTACGCTGGCCAGAGCATTCATCAATTCTTCTCCAGAATGAGCTCCGGGGGGCCTCAACTAGACCAAAGGTCATAGTTGGCATAAGAATTCCCTGCAAGGTTTGGGAAATTGGCCGTATAAGGGTTGTCGATACTGCTAGCACTCAGAAGTAAAGAGGACAAAGTGAATGGCATTGAATAACTTTTCAACGAAATCGAGGAATGATAGTTACACTTGCCCTAAAATTTAAAATATAACATCAAAATATAACTCAGATCGAGCCCCCCAGTTCTTGGTTGGAAGGTTACCAACTACTGCTCTGACGATAAGAGCAGTAGATAAATCCGTTGTTGAGACATGACCATCCAGAGTATGACACCGTGCATTTGAGACTCTAATGGCTCTTCCCTTGGCCATTACAGCAAGAAGTTAACCAGAATAGGTGAGATCCCCACAGATGGCACCAAAATGTTGACGGTGAAATTTGGTTCATACGGAGGACCCAAACTTCAGCCAACGGGGGTTCTTACGAGATCTTAAGCCTGCATTTGGTTTAAAGATGATGAAAATAGTAGAGTAAGATGAGATGAAGGGAAAAGTATGGGAAAGACATAGGATTTAACATGGTTCAGACAAATTCAGATCTTTTTGGACCCTACGTCCACGGGGAATGTGATATATTGGCAAGATTACAATTTAGCTTGGTCTATGCTTTGATAGAGTTTCTATACATAGAAATTGGTCTCTCTCTTCCTTCTAACAAGGTCTTCCTATTTATAGAAAAAGGAGGGGTACATGCATTAATTACAAGTTACAGTTATGTTACATCAAGGTATAAATGGAAAAGACAGCAAAAGGCTACAATTCGGCTATTGTAGAATATAGGTTGTGGAGGTAGGGCCCTCCTGCTGACTATAGACCTGAGCTTATAGTCATTGTCTGGGGCTATCTCTGTTATGCGGGACATCCAGCGCCTCTGCGCTAGGGTTCCTGACTCGAGACAACTGTGAGGTGTTGCAGAGGCGAGTTTGATGCAACTATAAAAGGTTAGCGAGCTCTAGTAAGAAGGTTGGTCGTTCTCATGACTACCTCGCAGGATTGCTATCCAGCGAGGTGTAGCTCGCTTTGACAAGGTTCGCTAGTGAGGAGCCCGTTAGGGAGAAGCTTGCTGGGGAACTTGATGATCTCTGTCCTCTAGTGAGCTCAAGTTTGTTATGCTTCCTCCTGGGCCAATTTTCGTGTACAACAGGTACCATATGCATGTGATCTTATATTTAGCATGCACGTGACTAACTTTCTCAAGCACCATGTGCATGCGACTTTGTCATGCATACGACCAACTTTCTTAAGCATCGTTTGCATGTGACCTCTAACTTGTACATATGACCTACTTTCTTAGACACCATATGCACGTGACCTTGTCATGCATATGACTAACTTTCTCACATACCATATGCATGCAATCTTATATTAAACGTGCACATGACCAACTTTCTCAAGCACCATGTGTATGTGACCTCCTATTGGTCATGTATACAACCCACTTTTTTAGGCACCGTATACATGCATCACCCACATGCAACCAACTCCCTCAGGCATAGTATGTATGCGACCTAATGCTCACAGCTCTCATGCAACCTATCATTTGCAGCTCGTATGTGACTTCCCACTAAGCACAACTCTCATGTGACCTACCTATATATTACTTATCGCTGAAGCACTCCAATGCCTAGATTTATTACTTACTGAGAAGCACAACTGATTGGTTATTTAAATATTTCATTCTACTATAATTTGTAGGAGTTTGCATTATCATTTGTGATATGCAGAACATTTAGCACAACATTCAAGAATTATGAAGAAAAGTTTATTCATTAAAAGCCTAACTCAATGAGGTAAATTTACATCAGAAGATTCAAAATGCAAATTAAAAGAAGCCCATGACTATTATGTAACAAAAAAAAAAGAGAAGAATGGTTCCTTGGAGATGAACTCCAACCACCAAGAAGACCGATAGGCATGCTCGCTCCTTAATCTTGTTCTTGTTATCCTCTTTGGGCAAAGACTCTTTTCCAGCACGCCTATCCCCCCAGGACTAAGAAGTAGGGGAACATAGTTAGGAAAGCTGAACCCTGTGGAATAATCATGAGGAAATAATCTAAGATCAATACAAGATCTTTCAAAATCCTCGAAGAAGGATTGTTTATAAAGACTTCTTATGCGGCAGACCATACACACCTCATTAGAAAGGCACACCATCAGAAATATGGGGGTTTATCTAAGGCACCCATCAGGTTACTCAGTGAAAGAGGAAGAAAGACTTCCCATGTCTTAAATAGACCAGGTTAGTCTCACCGAAGGGTTCAGAAGAAATTCAACCACTTTTTCATTAAATACCTTAGAAGAAAATGAGGCTGACACACCCATGGCTATGAGACACGTATAGCAAGAAGTGTGGCCTAGAGCAGATGAAATGATAGGCTAAATTTAAAGAATTTGACTGCATGGTAATCCACAAATGAAGCCTTTGCCAACAAACTACAACTCCCAGCCTGCAAAACAAGCTAAGAGTCGGGGGCTAATATTGTTGGTATTTTCTGGTACAACACAAAATGGGCTAGCAAAGGCCTAGCAGTAGATAAGTCTAATTGAGAATAGAGCTAAGATCATCAGATCATTAGCTACAAGGGCACATGGGACAAGGTAGAAGCCCCAACTCACTAAAGAACGAGCCCTAGCTCACATAGCCAACAGTTCGCCTTGCACAAGCTTGTATTGCCAAAAGCAATTTTGTGAGCTTAATCTCACCAACCTAAGGACAACAGTGACCCCAGACCAAGAGTCCCAGCTTACGGGATGCAACATCTCACCTAACCAGGGATCGCTGAGGGTAAACCTGAAGCATGCACCCTCTCAGGCCAAGATTCATAGGGCCAGTTTGCAAGAAGTAGCTAATGCGAGCCTATCCACAAAAAGCAATCTATAGAAGTCGGCTAGCAGTTTATAGAAGCCGATTTGCAGAAGCTATACTTGTCATATACATTTATTATTTAATGTAACAGAAATACAACTTGTGTAATTATATTTGTAACCTCCTAACCTCTATAAGTAGCAGGGGGAGATCATTATAGGGGAGGCCTTAAGGATACATACTGAAATTCTATAGAAATTTCACTAGAGCAATAAAATAATTTCGTGGACATAGGGACCAGTGGTGCCCAATTTTAGCTGAACCACATTAAAAATCCTTCTGCATTCTTGCCATTCTTCCTCTCCATCCCTTCATTCTTTGTTTGCACAACCAGATTACAATTTTAGTCCTTAAGAACTCTTCAAGCTAGCTATATTTGAACCGAATCAAATTCCACCATCAACAATAGTCTGATGTTAATGCAAATAAAATTTAATTCTAAACTATATACAAATACATCAATTGAGAGTATATATGAAATAAATTAGTATTACACATATTTTAATAAAATATTGAATTAAAAATTACTCATTTTATTATTTTGATCACTCTAATTGAATAACTAACAAATACTTTATTCATAATGTTAACAGGGAAATCTGATTTTGCCAGACTCCAGTTAACTAATGTAGTTCTTATTTTCCCTAAACTGCTCTCTGGAGGATGAAGTGAGAGACGGAGAAGATAACAGGGATGGGGGAGAGGAAGAAGAGCAATGGAGAGCAGTATTTTTAATGTGATTCAACTAAATCTAGGCAACACTGTACCTTATATCCACGGTAGCTTTTATTAATCTAAAGTAAATTATACAAAGTTTCAGTATATTAGGTTCTCCTTCTCTACAAGGGTCTCCACCCTCTTATTTATAGAAGGAAGAAGGTTATAATTGTAATTTTATATGTTACAAATACATCATTACAAATATTAAATGTATAAGACAATTATCTTTTTGCAATTTAGCTCTTCCAGATGGCTTTCTATAGGTGGGCCCCATATGTCTGCTAGATTTGAGACCTGATGCAAGTTTTTCCTGGTGTTTTGATCTCATTAAACCTTTGAGCAATACACCTGGTCTTGTGAGCTAAAAGGCTTAGCTCGGGGTCATTGCTAGCTTTCTCTCAACGAAGTGAGCTTAGCTTTTGAAGAGCTCTAGCTAGCTACCTCGGGTCTTACTTGCATCCTGACCTCTCAGTTAACGAGGTGGTGTTATTCCTAGCTAGTTCTTGGTCTTTGCAGGGCTCTTGCCCTTTTTATTATGTGAGGTTGGATTTTGCCCACAACATAAGCCCCCAACTCTCAGTTTGCTTTGTGGACTGGGAGTTATATTTTTCCTGAGGCCTTATTTACAATTTTGATTAAGATCTTTGTATTCAGACTGTTGTGCCGTCTTTTCTATCTTTCCAACTTTGATTTCTTCTGCCTTGGCCATACTTCTTTGTCGGTGTAATTTATAGTCGTTAGCATGGCGGCCTCATTTTCTCTAGATTATTTGATTTAAGGTAGCCAATTGTCCATTAGGTCCTTTGTTAAACCCCGGACTAGTTTATAAAGCTCGAGAAGCTCTTCTTGATTCTTTATGAAGTGGCTTGATGGAATCTTTAGTTAAGCCTCCCATGTTTTTTATAGTTCAGCTCCTGGTGAGGCATTTTTAGGTTCGCATGGCCTACTGCAGAAGACTACGAGGCATGAATGGCCTACTGCACCTGACTCTCATGGATAGCTCTTCATGCTAGCTACGAGGGAGTCTTATGCAATCTTGGATTATTTCTTCACGATCTCGTTGTGAGTTAAAACCTTGCCAGCTAGATTTCTAGCATTTTTTTGAATTACTCTAGGTATGGAGGAGCTACTAGTTGAGGAGGGATATAAGCATGAGCAGCCAAGCTTACTGCTCTTCCTACTGGTAGGAGTTTGTCTCCTGGTAGCTAGCTTTCTTCCTCTCTATGGAAGTGATAGCTGTAGGCTTTTATGCTTTTTGTTCTTGTATTTCCTTCCTTCTAATGTAAATTTACCTCGTTAGATAAGGCCTTTTAATGAATGAGCTTTCTCCATTACTTTACACTTTCTGAATTTATTTCTTCTGTAAGAAATAGTTGAATAAGATGTTCAGGTGACTAGTCGGTCATATTCAGTTAATAAATCTTGGTATCTAAGTGCCTTTGTGATCAATAAATGATATTTCAACAGGTCACAAGCTAGTTGTCCTTGAAGGGAAAGACCGCATGCGAATTGTGATCATTTATTCACATGAAAGTTGTATTTCAATTCTTATGCCATAGCAACTTTGTTGCTTATTGGGCAGGTATCTGAGTTTGTTCTGATGTCTGTACACCTTATTAAGCTTATAGCTCTTTGCCAGATTTTGAGTGTTTAATAGTGCCTTGCACCTCAGCAAGCTCTTGGCTGCACTGAATTAATATAAGAATAATTTTCCTTTTTAGGTAGCATTCTGCTGGGTAATTAGACAAGAATTCAGAATATTTTCATTTACTTTAATATGATATTACAGGATTAGAATATGGTTCTGATGGACGACTCTTGCTGTCGATCAGTGGTTCGCTGGGTCTGTCGAGCTTGCCATTCTAATGACTTCACCACATAATCCTGCAATTGACCTCATCTAATGAGGTCTTCTATGGCATCTTTCAATGCCTAGCATTCCGAAGTATTGTGCTCAATCTCATTATGATAGGCACAAAATTTATCTTTATTACTCCTAAATTTGCAATGAGTCACGAGGGGCTTGGACTTCCTAAAATTTTTCCTATCTCATTCTATCACAAAAATTCTATCTTGCGTATCAGACAGAATGCTATAACTTTTATAACGACCTCGATATTAGGGTTGCGTGCACTTTGCCCTCTTGGTGGGCTGGTCAATGGGACCACTATTCTGATTCTCTTCACTCTTCTTTTTGCCCTAAGGAGCAGTGACCATTTCACCCTTATGCTTGGGCTCTTCCATGCCGAAGGTCTCCTCCCATCTTATTTATTTGGTAGCTCGCTCATAAAATTTAATGAGATCTCGAGCCAGGGACTTGTAAAGGCTTTTATATAACTTCCCATCCTTGTAGAGTCCCACTAAGATTGGTGCTAGGATGCTCTCCTCCGAGGGATTTTCTATGGAGTTGGCTTCATGCTTGAACTTGGCTATATAATCCCTCAGCGATTCACTCTTATATTGAAAGATCATTACGAGATGGCAGGGAGGCATGAGCTACCTCTTCAATACCCAGTACTTGTTAATGAATTTTTTTTTACACTTTTCCTAGCTATTGATGCTACGAGCCGGGAGACTTTTGAACCATGCTTGAGGTCTACCTCCTAATGTGATTGAAAAGATGTGACATTTGACCAGAGGGTCAGTTGTTTGAAGATCCATCTAGACATTGAACGCGTCCAAATGGTTACATGGATCACTGTTTCCATCGTACAGCAAGATTGTGGGCATTTAAGTTTCTATAGAAGGGGCTACATTTCGTTCTTCACAGAGAATGATGAGTTTTCCTCATGACAAGGTTGATTGTTTTGAGAATAGGGGCGCTCCTCCAGCTGTTTCAGCTTTTAGAGAACTTCCTTCATTATCGGGTCTTGTGTTTTGGATTGCGGGCTAGAGTTTTTAGCTCGTTGCGAGCCCTTAGGTTACTAACCGTTGCAATTCTCATGAGCTTCCTTTTGAGCTTCTTCATATAGCTCTTGCAGCTATGTTATAATTTCTTCTTGCCTTTTTACATCCTGGGCTTACGCTTATGCTAGCACTTTAATAGTTTCAGCCAGCTCTCTTGCTATGTTCACAAGCATTGGCAGTGGCTGATGAGGCATTTGTGCTGCTTCAATTTTGGTGGCAGTGGTAGGTTGAGGATGAGCTTCGGTAGTGGAAACGTTTGTTGGCTGAATAACTAGAGTGTTAGAACTTCTGGTGGTTTTTCTTCTCACCATTGTAGCTGATCAGAAAAATAATTCAGGGAGCAAATAGGGCCCTCTTTCTAGTGCCAAAAATGTTGACGAGGAAATTCAATTCTGTCAAACTCCAATCAACCAGTGTAGTTCTTATTTTCCCCAAACTACTCTCTAGAGGATGAAGCGAGAGACAAAGAAGATGACGGGGATAGGGAAGAGGAAGAAGAGCAATGGAGAGCAGTATTTTTAATGTGGTTTGGTTAAATCCGGGCCTATATCTATGGTAGCTTTTATTAATCTGAAGTAAATTCTACAAAGTTTCAGTATATTGGGTTCTCCTTCTCTACAATGGGTCTCCACCTTCTTATTTATAGAAGGAAGAAGGTTATAATTATAATTTTACATGTTACAGATATATCATTACAAACATTAAATGTATAAGACAATTATCTTCCTGTAATTCGGCTCTTCCAGATGGCTTTCTGCAGGCAGGCCCTATATGTCTACTAGATTTGAGACTTGACGCAAGTCTGCTTGGTGTTTTGATCTCGTTAAACCTTTGAGCAATACACCTAATCTTATGAGCTAAAAGGCTTAGCTCGGGGTCACTACTGGCTTTCTCTTAGTGAAGCGAGCTTAGCTTTTGATGAGCTGCAGCAAGCTGCCTTGGGTCTTACTTGCATCTTGACCTCTCAGTTAGTGAGGTGGTACTATTCCTAGTTGGTTCTCGGTCTTCGCGGGACTCTTGCCCTTTTTATTATGTGAGGTTGGATTTTTCCCACAACACATAACCTCAACCCGTGATCTATTCAAGAATCTTGATTTTCATGATGAACATAGTTCTAATTAAAATTTAAAGAATCGGATAGATGAAACCATCTTATTAAAATATTTATTATCACAAAAATTAAGATAGATGACACATAAAATAATAGGGCATCCAAATTTAATATCAACATTGCTAAATGTTTTATACATGTATGTATAGTTGGATGTATACGAAAAATGAACATAATTATAGCTCAAGATCTATTTACAACTTATCATACACTTTTAGTTAAACAAAGCTAATTAAAGAAAAATTTAAATTAATATTTCAACGGTGGAACAACTTTTCTATAAATTATCATAAAGATAAGTGAATGAAACAAATTATAAATAATGTAACTTATATACTATCTATTACATTAGGTATGAGATTGTAAGGTGCTGATTTAATACTTAGTGTGTCTCCCGAGTGTGTTTGCCAAACTTGTTTTTACACGGCAAATGAATAAGAGTATCTCCATGCTACACTTCAACTTTGCCATTTTTTTTCTTGCTTTTTCCATTTTGACTTGTTTGTCTTCCTTTTAAAAGGTTTGGTTACAGAATCCAATTTCTTTCCTACATAACATTAATTTATGGTTTTCAAATACTACATAATATACTAATTAATTTGATTAACTATCATAATACAAAGAAAATTCAACTATATTAATAAAAAGGTACCTCATATATTAGAGAGAGTTTGTCCACGTGCTTGCATGTTAGTGTGTATTTATGCATTGACTTTAGGTTTTGAATAATTGTGAAGATTTTAATACCAAACACTTCAAAAAATTAGTCTCTGTGTAAATATTAACGGAGTATTATTAGTATAAAATTTAAATAAAATCTCAATTTGTTTAGATAACAATTATAATTTAAATAAAATCTCAATTTGCATACAATTTAAATATTAGTTATAATTAAATTAAATATCATTGATTGAATAACAACTATAATTTATGGAATGAAAGATAAGAATATACTTAATTATATAATCTTATGTAAGAGTATAACATAAACAAATGATAGGGATTTAGGAGGGGAATTGTAGTATGTATTATTAGCATAATTAAAAATCAAAGCATATAAAATGAATTTACTTATGAAAAAAGAGTTAGTTAATTTAAATATATTTTGTAAAGAACTTTTTATGTGTTAAATTATAAAATAATAACACTCTTATATACAAGATTAATTACTTAAACACAACTAAAATTTATATGAACTAAGAAGATTTTAATTTATATATCAATTATGAGAGAGTTAAGTAAATTATTTAATATAAGTATTAAATATACGTGATTGAATAATGAATATAGTTGAAACAATAAAATCTTTCATGGATAGAAAAGGTGTAAAGAAAAATATTATAAATTAATTAATAAGAAATTAAATATATATAATCTTGTTGTTATTGTGCACATAAATTTGATACAAAAAATTTGTACATATCTTTGCAAAAAATCAAAGAAAAATGAAATGAATATGGTGATGACATGTGTCATTAAAATATCAAAATATATTATTCAGCATAGCTTTGACACACATATACACATAAATAATTTAAATTGAAATCCATTAACAAACTTAGATAGAATTATAAAAAATCAAGGGTAAATAATTTTATTAAATATTTTTTGAATATATAATTAATGGAGATATATAGTGTTCATCAAAGTGGTATGCAATTTAAAAATTAGAGAATATATTATCAAAATAATATAAATATTGAATTACACAACTCATTAAAATATTAAAATATTTTAATTTTAATTTTTAATAATAAATATTTAAATATAATACTGCTAAATTTGAAGTTAAAAATCATTTCAATAATATAAAATTAGATATTAAAATTACATTACTCAAATAAATAAATAGCTTAAATATTAAAAATAAAAAATCAAAATATTATTTCATAATTTGAGAATTTAAAAATTAATTTAGTAATCCAATAATTTGGTAGTAGTAAAATTAAAAAATCAAATTAAAAATTGATTATAAATAATTCAAATAAATTATTGTTAAAATAGATAAATACAGATATTTTATCCATACTTTAAATTGGATTATAAAAGAAAAAGAAATAAAAAATTAATAATTCTTCTCACTCGTCATCTTTTAATAAGTGAAAGACATGTGTTGCATAACGATATTAAAGTGAAAGTCAGCAACTTTTATAATATTAAGAATATATATATAATGTATTTAAAAATATGCAAACCATTATATTTTTACCTATTAAGTGACTTTATAATTGATATAATTATGTTCACGTTAATTATGAGAAAATATTATATTTATTTTAATTTAATAAAATTGTTACATTAATATTTTACATTAATTAAATTTATTATTTGATTTTTTCATGTTTTCAAAAATATTTTCTTAATATATTAATATTTAGATGGATTTATTTACAAATTATTTTATTTTAAAATTTAAATTAACTACTTGATGCTTAAATTTTAATTATTTAAGTAATAAAAATTTATGCATTATCATAATTAAAATATATTATTTTCAAGAAAATATACATTTTAAAAATATTTTAAATTAAAATTATAATAATTACTCAAAAACAATAAAAATTTAAAAAGGAAACAATGAAATATCAAATTTAATATTTGATATTTAAAGATAATGTGAAAATTTAAAGAGTAAGAATTTTTAGATAGACATTATTAATCGAATTAAAATTAAATATTATCAATCATGCATTGATAAATATTTTTTTTATATAAATATAATTATTTGCTTATATATAATTTAATATTAAAGAAGATATTTTGAATAAAAAATTAAAAAATTTTATCCATATTTAAATTAGAACAAAAAAAAAAATCTTTTCACTCACTTTTTCTAATAACAAGTGGAAAATATTCTATATAGTAAAATTTAGATGATGGTAAGTATATGACTATTATAATATTATAAAGATATATTTATAAGTATAAATATTATTTTAATCACTCATTAATTTAATTATTGATTTTGTATTAATTTGATGTGATATCAATTTAACTTTCGAATTATTCATTAACTTCCAATCAATTTCTTAAACACACTGAATATGAATTTAATTTTCAAATTACTTGATTACAACAAATCAAATTTCTCTATAAAATTGTTGTTAAAGCTATTGTTGAAATTATTAGCCTTACTAGCATAAATTCTTCAGTTTTGATGTTAAAAAATAATTTTGATTAATATCATAATATGTTTATATGTTTAATATTTGTTAAATGTCTGTAGATTCAAAGTTGATCAAGGATATTCAAAAGATTCACTTCAGACATGGTATTTTTATTGATTTTATTAGGATTTTCTCTACGTATATTCTAATTCAATTTGATACAACCAAGTTTCTTAAACTAGTTAAATTGAGGTGGAAATAAATCATCTGATATGAGTTTTAAATAAAAGTTTTCAAACAAAGTTTTCAAATACTCTTTCACAAGTGAAACTTTTATAAAAATTATTTTTCAGTGTATAAATCGATTAGAAAACTTGTGTAATGAACTTGAATCGATTCATGAATAATTGTTTTGAAAATTTATTTTACTAAAGGTTTGGAATATTTCTGAATTGATTATGTAATCAATTCATGATTTCTTACATTATAGTGTGAATTGATTCATGCATTGATTAGATCTTGAAATTCTTGATAATCTTCATAGACGAATCAATTCATTAGTTGATAACCGCTCTGAATCAGTTCTTGAATTAATTCATAGTCTAAAAGTTAATTATTTTTCAAATATCGATTGTCACATTATAAATACCCCAAGCCTCATTTCAAATAGAACATATATTGCGAAAAATGGAGAAAACTTAGAACAATAAATTGATCTATCACTACTTCATTGGATTTCATCTATTCAATCATTCTGGGACAAATTGGTGAAGAATACACATTGGATAATTGAGATTTTCATCTCAATTAATAGCATTGTATTTCTAAACTTTACTCTTGGTTTAGTTTTTAAATTTCTAAGTTGATAGAAATTTGAGATACAAAGAAAAAGATTGATCTTTCATTTGCATATTTTTTAATTGTGAGATTGATCATTATCAATTGAGGGTTAATGAATTCTTGTAGCATCTTTTTTAGTTGTGAGGTCGATCACAGTTGTTAAAAACTTAAGAATTTTTGTATCATAGGTCGGCAAGAGCCCAGTTAAATCTTGTACTGTAAACTGCTGTGCAGGAGCTCAGTTAATTATTGTGGTTGTTAATAAAAGTGATCATCTGATTGAGGATTGTCTAATAGATGTAAATTTCAATTGCAATTTCAATTAAAGTTGAATGATTTTAAAAATCTTGATATTCTTTAGTGTTACTGATATTTTTGCATACATTCTATTTGATAATCTGTTTATATTATTTGTAATATAAAATTAATTAATTGTTGTTGAAAACTGTGATACAGATCATTGAATTATAAAAGAAAACTAAAGACTTCTACCGCAATTCATAATCAATTAAAAAATTGTGAAATACAATTAAAATCCAATCTAAATCAAAAGATTTAAGGGAAAGATCATTATTTTTTAGATCAACAGTAATAATTAATACTTTAGTTTTCATAACCTCGCTAATCAATGAATTATTTGTCGTATTAAAAATCTTGCTAAAGATTTTAACAATTAATTAATAGAGAGACTTAATCTGATATAATCAATTGATACTAAATTAAAATTAAAGTTAGGGTAATAATAAACTCCACGCACGCCCAACTGCTCATGCCACGGTCACGCTACGGCCCAATTTTGGGATGGTCCCTACGATTGCTGTTGGAATATTGCGAAATTGCATTATTTTTTATGTTGCTAGTTTTTTTTTATTTTTAAAAATGTACTTTTTTTATTTACAAAGAAGGGGAATATAATTTTAAAATATAAGAATACAGAAATAAATGTATATTTTTTAAATAAAAAATAGGCAAGTAGAATTAAGCTAAGGTTAAAAATACTTTTTTATTCCTTTTTTTATTTTTTATTTGTAATTGATTATTTCTTATCTTTTTTGATTAAATTTCGTTTTGGAAAAAAAATCATTAGTAATTTCCATAAATATATAATGCTTTGTTAATTTAACTTAACGATTGATGAAAAATAATTTAAATTTATATTTAAGTAATAAATAAGGTAGATAAAATATGATATTTTATGGATTATTTTATTTTTAAAAGAAAATTTAGAATCGCTTGTTTCTTAATTTATAAACTATGAGCAAATTGTAATTCAAATATGTCAAATAATTGATAAAATCTAATCGAGAAATAATAAAAATTATCTAATTAAAAATAAAAATAAAAATAAATAATGATTCAATTTCAAAATTTTAAATTATAAAAATCTTAAAAGGCTAAAATATCATCTTAATCCCTCACAGTTACAAGTTGTTAATTTAATATTTATTTAATATTTATTTTCAGTTTAGTCATCAACAAACTTATTTTAATTCAATCAAATTCTTTTGACAATTTACTTATAACTTTATTAACAAATTGATAATATGGAAGCTCAATATTTGATCTGATGTTCTTCAATATTAGTGTGGCACTTTTCATATTCTAAACCTAACAAATTACTTCATTTTAAAAATAATGAACATATAATAACCACTTTAATTCTATATTTTTATTATTTAATACAATATTATTCTAACTTATATTGATGCTTATTCTTAATAAAGTCATATTTAGTGTCTCCACAGACATTAAGGGATATCACATCATACTTTGCGTTTCCATATTATCACTTTAGTTAATAAAACGTGAGATAAATTATTGAAATGAATTTTATTAAATAAAATTAAATATAGAGAAAAAAATTTTGACCTTCCATAAAGTATTACTCTATTTTCAAAACATAAACAAACCTTTTATTAAGGATGCATTTCCGCTACACTTTTCCTCAATTTAATGCATGATAAGGGGCATTTTTAATCCAAAAAAAAAAAAAATGCCAAATTTGCACCTCGTTTTATTATAGGTTGAATTAGTTTATTGACTTCTATAATTTCATTCAATTTTTAATTGAGTCCTTACAATTTAAAAATTTTCAAAGCATAAACAAACTTTCTATAATGATTGTTGATGTAAAATTTTTATACTATTTATATTTGTATTTAAGTGATAAATAATTTAGAGAAATTATGACATTTTATGAAATAATTTTCTTTTTAGAGGGAAAGAACAATTACTTATCTTTTACTTTATAAACTACTAATAAATAATTATTTATGTGAGTCAATTGCTAACAAAACTTAACAAAAAAAATGACAGTAAATGTCTAATTAGAAATAAAAAAAATATGTATAAGTATTCAATTTAAAATTTTTAAACTATAGGAATCTAATTAGAAATTGAGTGACATTACATGGAATGATAGAGTAATTTAACCTTTATTATATAAATATATACTCTCTTTTTATAATTTTTTTTGGATCTCTTGTTGCTATGCTTTAAAATTGTCATTTTATTTATAATTGTAGTGGCTTTGCATTATATTTATGTAACCTTATTTTTTTTACTTTAATATCCAAATTAGGATAAGTCTAATACACTAAAAAATAAACAAATGGGTATAAAGATATTTTAATATGAAAATCATTTTTCTTTTAATAAAACACATAATATTATAGATTATAATAATTTATGTGTGCCAATATCTCATTTTTCATACTTGAAACTAATAAATTTAAAATAAATTAGACCATTAAAAAATAATCAAATTTAAGCTTTAAATGAAAAACAAGATTTTTTGGAACAAAGGAAAGAGAAAGATTTTAACAATTCTCATAAACTGTAGTTATCACTTGTGCAATCTTAAAGAATATTATCTAAGATCATATGATTATATTGAAAATACTTTTGTTATTAAAGATATTCTCATTTAAAAACTCTAATTTAAAGAATATCAAATTCTATATGGATATTGATGATCAAGAACTATTAATTGGAATAATATATAAATTTTGAAAATAGATAGGAGGTTTGTATATTTGTTCAATTAACTATCTTTCCTTTGAATTTATCAAAGAATAAATTAAAAATAAAAATTAAATGAGAGATAAATTAAAAATATTTATTTTTGTAAATGATTAAAATAATATTTTAATTTAAAATTAATGTAAGAAAAAGTGAATATAATTTGTGAATATTTTTGAAAAAAGTTAATAGGTATTTATTCTAAAATATAAAGGTGTTTGGTGACGTGAAGATCTTAACATGAATATTTTCAATCAACTATTTCCTGTTCAGGATTTAATGCTAGATTCCTAATCCTCTATCTTAAGGCAATTTAACCCTCCGCTTGGGTAAGCAGAAAAAGGGTGGAAAATAATGAAAAGTTAGTTATGCACAATTCCTAATACATTTTTTCTTGCTTGGTTGAGACAGAAATTGGGGGTAGAAAGAAAAATGAGTGGAAAAAAATCTGTTAGGGCCACAGGAAATTTTTTTGCCCAAAATAGCGAGGAAATGGACAGAAAACACTCCACTCACACACATAAGCAGAGTTGCCCAGCACCTCTTCCTCATCGTTTCTCTTGCAGATCGACCGCATTATCGGGTTTTCGGAGTTCAGATCGACGGTGAGCTGCTCACGATATCAAAACTGTGGGCAAGCGCCCTTCTTTCTCTGCTCTCTGAGCTTGTTTCCTCTGGTTGTTGTTGGTTGTGGTTGAAAATTGCAGATCCACTTCCCCTAAGATTGCGTTTATGTTGTTTAAGAAGCGAGAAAGAGAAAGAAAGTAGTGGAAAGTAAGACTGAGTGTGTGAGTGTTTGGATTTCAGAAGAGATGGAAGAAGGATGTGGACGGCACGAATCGATGGTTCTACTCCAATGACTCACTGGTTTATGACAATTTTGGCACTCTACGGATTTCCATCTTTTTATCAAATTTCTTCTTTCTCTTTTCATTTGTGGGCTATTTGTCTTCCAACTGTCTCACTTCTATTCTTGGGTTTTTCCTCATTAAACAAGCAAATCCTCATACTTTGCTTCGTTTTCAGCTTTGCTTTTGGTTTTTTTCTGACTGACACGGACACACATGCCCCCAACTCCTTTTTTTTCCTTTTGAATTTCTTTGGATCATAATTTCGTTTTAATTTCATCCAAGCTAATTTATTCTTTCAAACTTAATTTAAATAAGCTTACAAGTGAATTAAACTCATTTATTAACTTTAAATTTGTTGTAGCAATAAAATTTGTTCGTAATTTAATAACTTAAAAATTTGTTCAAAGGTTAATTACCGGGATTTAGATTATTTTCTCTAAATTATTATTTTTTCAAATATTATTAATTTAATTGATTAAAAAATATTAATAATAAAAATTTGTATAAAAGAAACAGTTTGTTTAATCTTTGAAAAATATTTTAAAATTTATAATTTTGATAAAATTATTATTTTAATAAAAAATACATTTTTTTTCAAGTTAAAAATTTTAATTTTTTTAATAATAATAAAATATAATTATAACCATAAATTAAATATAATATTTATACATTTCAATCATATATTATATAATTTTATAATTTTTTTAATATTTTTTATTTTTTTCTAAATTTTATTATTATTTTTTCTTTTATTTTATTTTCTCTCATTTTTCGCCTTAATCAATATATAACTATTTTGCTTTTCGTTCGTTTTCCTTTCCTTTTCTTTCTTTTCACCAAAGCAAGGTTAATTGTAGCTAGTTCCTTCGGTCTCTACTTCTCGCATAGAGCTGGAACCCAAACCCTACTTTGGATTCTTCAATTCTATCCATGGAACCTCTGGAATCGAGCCCTAGTTCCCATCCATTTCCTTCATCTGAAACCCTACCTTCCTACAATCAAAATCCTTCGCCGTCGGCTGC
>JANHAO010003462.1:0-26062 GCA_026873985.1 Saraca asoca
TTTTAAATATCTTAATTATATTAATTTGGCTTCAATCTCAAAATAAAAATAATATATTTCATATATCTAATGATATCAACATATCTTTTTATGTCATTTTATATTTATAACCTAACTTAACAGCTAATTTTACCAAACACTTCTAATACAATCAGCTAGCTTATAAGCTTTCAGCTAATAGTTAATAATTAGCAGTTAGCAGTTAGTAAAACAGTTAACAGCTAACTTATCAGCTATCAGCTAACTTTTCAGTTACTTGCGCCAAACAGATTCTTAGTTTGTGAATGAAAGCAAAGTTCAAGACACTTAAAACAATATTCAACATTGTTCGTAGACCTCATATGCAATGATCACTAATACACAAAAAATAGCAATGATTGCAAAAACTTCATTGGGGGCATAATTGACACGATTGGAGCTTAATTTGAAGAAGCTGCTCTTAATTATTATATAATTTATTTTACATTAGCATAGGCATTTTAGGATAGTTGAAATTGAAACTGGACACAATTGCTCGGAAGAGGAGTTGAACCTCTGACATTGCCGTTAACAACCACAAACTTTAATAGTTTAATGCACAGAGCTATTCCAGCAATTAGCCAATTGACATGTAATTATTTTATATTTAGGTTATGAAAGTAATTGTTGCTTTGGTTTTCATAAAACTAGCATTTGACCCATGATTTTGCACACTTATTTTATTTCTAATTTATCAATTATATTATGAAAGACATTTTAATTTATCTTACTAAAGTTTTGTGTACTTAGTAAATAAATATTTAAAATTTTCTCTAAAATAAAATCATAAATTATTTAAAAATAATAATTAACATAATCAATCAATTTAGTATTCAAAATATTCATTCATTTAAAAATTAAAATTTTAAAGTATACAACAAAATAAAAATTAGATTTTGTATATCCTTTCTTTTAAAGCTTAAATATTAAATACCAAGACATACAAGTTTAAAACCATAAAATACTTGAAATGATCCCAAAATACTTGAAATGATCCCCATTCATGCAATCAAACAACTAAAACTAAGAAAAGTACCGTATAAAAATATGAAGAATGAAGAAAATTCTATCATTATTTATATATTCATTTACCTTCCACAGGAAATATCCCATATCTAATATTGTTTTTATATATTTTGTTGAACCGTTTATTCTATTATTGATTGGGAATTAAAAATTCATAAATTACCTTTAGTATATTATTTATATGGAAGTAATATTTTTATTCAATGGTTCAATATGGAAAAAATAGCGAAAATATGTAAGCTTAATTTTATCAATGGGAAAAATTGATAAGAAAAAGGTGAAAATAAATACATGTTTGGACATGTGAAGTCTTATCTACTAATTTTGTAGGTAAGAGAAAGAATGATTTACTGATTAAGTGAGGATAATTTTAGAAATTGAAATATCTAATAAATAATATTTACACAAGTAGTCAAGTAATTAAAAAAATCATGTAACTTTAAGAAACTAAAATTAAAACGCCACAAAAATTTTTAATACGAAGGCATGTATGCATCCTTCTTAAACAATTTTTAGAAAATACATTAAAAAAGTCATAACATAAAGTTGGATATAAATTTTTTGATATACTAACAAATATTGGTTGATTTAAATATATTAATGGACATTCTAGAGTATGTCATTCTTTTAAATGTAAGTGACTTTTTTTTCTAGATTGCAATAAGAATATCTCTAATTTGAAAGAATATAATATATGAAAATCAAAGAATAAATTAAATATATAATTACAAAGCATACAAATAATACAATTAGATTGGAACTATTAAATCCATAATGCTATAGTTTTTTTTTAATTAATTTTGCTTTCTACTATAACATAAAAGGGAAAAGAATTTTGGCATAGTAGTTGATAATGTATAATAAATTAATAATAATGTTATATATATATTTTTTTAATAATCATGTAACAAATGAATTGATAAATGATGAATTTTTTATGGGAAGCATCAAATTGATAATTGATATCAGTTTTTTTTTTCCATATGATATATAATGAATAAATAGATATGTGTAATTTAACTTATTAAATTAAAATAATACTCAATTTTATATTTACCTTATTATCATAGGAATTATTACCCAAAATTTGAATTAATTTAAAATATATATTTTTCAAAACTAATAAGATGAAATTCAACGCAATAAATAATCATATATATATATATGTTTGAATTTAAAATATAAATATTTATAAATTTTGTATGAATTGAATCTAAACTAATCTTTTAATTTAAAATACAATACACATATCATTTTTAAAGATTTAAAGGAAAATTATCATAATTAAATGCTAATAGATATAAATAATTAATAATTATAAATAATTAAGTGAAAAAATTACCATAATTAAATATTAAATGGCATGACTCTCCACCGGCACATATATGCGAGTGATTGGCGTGTGGAAGACAGGATGAATGCACTCGAGATCTAATGGTAGCTGCAAATGATAAGCCATGGCCTCCATCCACAAAATTAAAAATATAAAATGAGTTTTTTTTATAATATTTAAAAATAATTATATAATATTAAACATTTTATACGAAGATATTATATATAAAAAATATTTTAATTATTATTTTTTAAATAATTTTTTAATTAAACAAGTTGAATTTTAAATTAAATGAGTTAAGTTTTAAAATTTTTAAACTTAACTTGTTTATTAATCAAATTTATTTTCTTGTTCAAAATTATTTATTTATTAAATAAATCGAATCAAATTAAATCTTTATACAAATTAAAGTTGAGTAGTTTATAAATATCTCGGCTTATTTACCCCTAAATGTGATTATGCTAAGACAACTTATAATTTGCCTTTAGCATGATGGTGGCTATTTGAATATGCCGTTGTCCATACTCCATATCACCAATGTTTCAAGTACTACCACAAAAGATAGTTGATAACAGACATGTCACGGAAGCTGAGTCCCATTGCCTTGATGTCAGATTTTATTAGGAGAATAATGGGTATATGAAAGTTGTAATGTCCGAAGTTTTTTTTTTTTTTACGAATTTTAGAAAAATTCTTTTTTATAATATATTTTCTAAAAATATTTGAATTTGTGTGTATAAAATTTATAAAATATATTTGAAAAGAATTAGTGTATGAGTTTATTTGAAATTTTTAGTTTTGAAATTTATTTTTTAATATTTTAACATATTAGTTATTTTAATAATTTTAGTTGCTATTTTGAAAGATAAATAAATTTCTTATTACTCTAAATGCTTTAGTGGGAGAAATTTTTTTATTTTTAATTTTTATCAATTATTTTAGAAAATTAATAATATATTTATAAGTTTTTTAAATTTTATCTATATCATTTTAATAAATGTTCAATTAATTTTTAATAAAAAATATATTATTGATAAGAATGTTATTGAATTATCAAAATTTATTTATTACATAATTGGCCGGCTTAAACCTAAAACGCACCATAAATATTACATAATTCTTCATACACATCATATTTCTTCGAGGCCAATTAACTCTTTCTTTTTTTTTTTTTATAAACAAATCATAAATAGATTATCCCAATATTATTGATAAGAATGTTATTGAATTATCAAAATTTTTATTTTATTTAGTGTTTGGTTGGTATAATAATTAAAATTCATAATAATTAATTAAAGGTCAAATAATTGATTATAATATTTTTTTAAAAAATATTTATATAATAATTAGAATATTTCAATAATAGATAATAAATTTCATTAAATAAAAAATTATTTTTAATATTTTTTTTAAATCAAGATTATATAAAGAGTCATATTTATTTTTAAACTTATATAATCCTTTTTTTTTCTTTAACTATTATTGTTCTAATAATAATAATAATAATAATCTCTCTTTTCTCTCTTTCCCTTTTTTTATTATCATTTTTATTAATTTACGTATAATTAATTTTTTAAAAATTAATTATATTTATAATCAATTATTCAATTACGATATCAAATAAGTTATTCTTATTGGTATATAAGGAAAATTAATTTTGTTAGTCTTAATTCTTGGATTGACTATCAATTTATAAATAATAAAATTTAATTAGAAGTAAGGGATCAAATCCTTATGTAAGTCAATGATAGTGATCCTCTTACGAAATTTCCGCATAAAACCGTGGTAACAAAATTTAAAATATAAGAAATAATAAATCACAACACATAAAATTTAATGTGATTGAACTTATAATCTATCCCACAAACGAAAATATATATCAAATAAATTTTACTAAAGAAAAGAACGAGAAAATAAATCTTATAATCACCCAAATTTAAACCCTAATTTATACCCAAAATACTAAGTTGTGTATATATTTTTCCGTCTTTCCAATCTCACGAAAAAAAAAAGAGCAAATTAATTATAAGATTCCTATACATTATAAATATTTATATGTCAAAAAACTTATTTAAATAATAATTAAAAAAAACATATGCGTGACCACACAGTAAGGGGTGAAAAAATAAAAATTTCAAAGACCACCAAACCATTTAAAACCTATACACGTGAACACACACTAGGGTTTAGCAGCTAGAGATTGGCTGCCGCTCAAGTTCAAGTTCTGCTCTGATTTATCTGGTCTACTAGTATCTCTTATTTGTAATTTGTGATTCATGATATTAAGGATTTCCAATGCTTTGTGCTCAGTTAAACAGAAAAAATGAAAGTTCTATCTTTCAGAAAATTAAATGAAATCCTTATTTAAAGATAATAAGTGAGGAAAAGCCATATTTTATATAAAAATAAAGGAGTATTTTATAAGACAAAATTAAATTCCTATTTTATGAAAACTAAAGTTATGGGGTAAAACGTTTAAAAACTAATATATTAAATCATAGACTTCTTTGTCAATTGCTGGAATGGCTCAGTGGGTTAGAGCGTGTGGCTGTTAACCACAAGGTCGGAGGTTCAAGCCCTCCTTCTAGCGATTTTGTACATTTCCAATTTCAACTAGTCTAAAGCTACAAAAGAACGGAAAGTTGATAACAACTGACTTCTAAATTTACATTTATCTTCATCCAAAACCATTTGCTACTTTTCTCATCAATCAAGATTTGCTAGTCTTCCATATTTGGAACTTCATCTTGTAAAGCTGATCAAACTTTCCTTCAATTTAACGTTGTTCTGAATGTGGACCCTAGCTGCAGTTCTTGGCATTAATGCATACAAAAGCAGAGATTAATGTATCCAATAAGAAGTAATTTATTGCCGAATCATGGAATTTTATTCATTTTGATGCCAAAATATGTCAATGGCAAAGAAGTTATATGAAAATTTACACCAGTAGTGGACAAAATGAAGCTTTGATAAAACCAGAAAGAGGAATTAGGGACTGACTTGAACTAATTAAGATAATTACAATTGAATATAAGAAAAGGAATTTATATTCTGATCTAAAGTTTATATTTTCATTTTATAGCATCTCAGAAATTCATCTGCATGCAGCTTCTTTGAGAAAAGTCTTCACTTGCACAGTAGCACTCATCCATTTGACCAAATTCTGCCAACTGCTATTCTCCAACAACCAGTGTTGGTAATTAGGTGCTGCATTAATGTTTTACTCATTATGTATCAGTTTTTTTTTTTTTTTCTCTGCATTAGTTAAGTGTTAAATCTAGAATTAGAGATTTTTTCGTTCTTGAAAAAATTTCATCTGTAGAAGTCTTTTAGAAAAAGTTATAAAATCTGATTACTTACACCTTCAAAATTCAGTTTTCTTCTTTTTTTTTTTTAACATAACATAGACTGTGAATTGGAATAGAACATTGACAATTTTATATGAATAACAGGATCTTGATTGCATGCAGCTCATTGGCAAGAGATTACTGGGCACCACAGGATCTTGTTGTTTCAAATTTAGACCCAATAGTACTTTTACAAACTTACAAAACAAACACAGATGATGATGCAAGTCCTGTCTTCAGCATCAAGTATGATAGCTAGCTGCAGCGGCTCTATGTATATTTTCCTTCTTAGCAACTGCAGCGGCTATATATTTATTTTCCTTCTTAGCGTCTACAAAATGAACTCAATGTTTCTGTTTCAAGAATAGTGTACTTGTTTAGTTCACTTCTACATAAAATTTACATAAAAATAGATTACCTGTGGTTAGTTCTGAATTTGGCTTTGTGTCAAAACTATATTTTTCACTGTAAAGTCTAAACCGATACTGTTAATTTGAAAGCATCAGTTTGGATATTCTACTGAATATATTAATAATTTGTTGGATATTTATTTATCTCTATTTTTAAATTCTTGAATTATGCCAGTTCTTCAAAACAAATCCTCTACCTTGCAATCCATCAAGTTTACCAAAATTTCCTCCATTTAAGGAGTTTGATTCCAAGCTTCAAGTTGAGGATGAAAGGAGCCTTTGGCTTGCAAATAATAAGGCAAGAACCAATATCACTCCGAGAAGAAGATAAGTATGAAACATAGCTCTGCATGCTAACAAAGACCAAAGTTGTAATTAAGTACTGAGATTCAAGTTTTAGGATTCTTTTGGTATTCCCTCGAGTGCCAATCTTCTGTTTTACAACTAACAGAGTAAGTCAGTACTCTTATATTACATTTTTTTTGTTACTAAAGTTAAATTATGTTGTCCCACATGTGTTGGTTTTCTTATGTAGTTTATATAATGCAGAAACGTGATGGGTCTTGAAATTTTCAGCATTCAGTTTGGTTATCTTTCTAGTTAAAATTGATCTGACTGGTTTTCCGCTGGAGAGAGAGAGGGAGAGAGAGAGAGAGATTGTTGGAAACTAGAATTAATTTTTGATGTAAAAGGGCGTTCATTTGTAAGCAGTAAAATGAAGAATTTGGGATTAAAGACACAATGGTCTATGGTATCAGAAACATGGTACACATAAAACCGTGGTATGGGTACCGGAATAGGGTACGCTAATTTTTTACATAGTTTCCTTAAAAATTAAGATTATTTTTATGTTGGTATAGGTACAAAACGTAAGTATCAAAATATGACATGCCCAGTAAAACCAAATTTTTCGGTAATTATGATGGGAGTCACCAGCTGATTTCTCTCAATCTTCTCTTAGAAATGACAATAGTATAACTTACGGGGGAGGGGCAGTAATGGTGAATAACAACTTTTGATTTATTTATTATAATAGACAGAGTGAAGATTTTGTCCGATTCTGGATGACTGATATGATGCTATGTCAGATGTGATAATTGGGAATAACGAAGTTAAGTTTAATTTACATCTCAATTGTCAATGTTGAAGATGAAACAGCTCAAGTTTTGTGAAGATGAAAGAATACTAAAAGGAGAAAGAGGAGGGAAGTTACCAGTCATTGCCCTGGATGAAGGCATGAATAAAATAGAATATATCATAATGTAAACATGACATTTTAATCTTTTCCCCTATCTAAACATTTGAGATAATGCAGTCAAATAACAGTAGTATTTTTTTTTTTCACAGAGTATCTTTATTGCTTAACATGATTTATAATTGCTTTATTAGCCTTTCTATTTGATTTCTGGACCCTTGGTGTCTGCAACAGATAGGGGCGGACGCAAGAATTTGGATCAGTGGGGACTGACCCGGATTCAAAATAAGAAAATTTATAATTTAATCCCAAATTTTTTACTTTTTTTCATTAAAGTCCATTTTTAAAGATTTTTTTCAATTTAGTCCTTGCCGAATTTTTAATTTAATCCTTTTATTAAATTTTTTTAAAAATATTATAATATTTTTTTTGAAAAATTTGAGTGGGAGCTCAAGCCCCCACTGGACCCAACGTGAGTCCGCCCATGACAACAGATGACATTGATACCGTGCTCAAAAAAAGATTAGGATAATTCTAGAAGAAGTTCGACCTTTTAAGAGGTTGAGCATTTTCATAGTTAAATTTTTTTCTTTTTGGTATTGAGATTTATATTTTTTATTTGACTTATTTATTTTTGAAATTTGAAAAAAAGATAATCTTATGATAAAAATACTCAACTTCCTAAAAGATCGAATTTCTCAGAGAATTTACCAAGAGATTAATGCAATATGCATTCCTTAATGTTTCGAAAGGCAGAATTAATTGAATTGCCACTGACTTATTCTTTTTGGTAGGCATTTTGATATTTGAGGAATAGAAAGTTACAGATTCTGACAGCAAGGACTTAAATCTCTGCCATGGATGGTTTAACTAGCATTCAGATGATTCAGTTGGTTTCTTGAGCTTTGATGCTGATTTCTTGGCAGTTCTTGAACATTGGTGAGAATTAGTTTATTTTCTGACTTAAAGCTCCATAGAGTCTGTCTTCCTAAAAATTTGGTGCACAGAATTTAGATCAAGTGTTAGAAAATTTTGTTAGAGCTCAAGGGAGGACGAAGCTGTTTGAGCAGAAAGGAAGTGTCCCTGCATTAATTAATGAGAATATAATCCACTAGTTTTCATTTTTTATTTTTCTTTTTTCGTTTTTCTTTGTTGTGAAAGAGCTTAGGATGAAAGATACTCCTACCCACACCACTTTTTAATGAATTGTAATTTTTCTCCTTCTTAAAATTCGATGATAATTTTCTTAACAAATAATATGTAACTTGTGATAATAATATTTTTAAACAAGATAAATAACTTCACTAAAGTTAAGTAGTAAATAAAAAAAGTGATGTGTCTGACTATCTCCGCTCTAAAGCTTCGTTCTTGTAATCTTGTATAAATTTTTAATGCGACTAAACTTGATAGAAAAGAGATTTGATAGTGAAGATATAATGTGAAAAAGGAGCAAAACAAAAACTGCTAGAAGCATTAGGTTGAGTTAAAAGAAAAATGAAGATTTTTCATTGGCCTTGGGTTTTATATTGCTATCTATTTTCCCTTTTTTTTTTTTCCTTTTTGGTATTTTTTTCCATTTATTTGATTTAGTTGATTAAGAATTGGCACTTTCAATTTTTTTTTTTTCAATCTAGGCTCCTCAAATTGAAAAATACATGATCCGGAAATAAAACCACACATCTCAACTAAATTTTGTCCAATGTCCCAACTATACTAACATGCTTACATACAAGAACCCTAGCAAGATTCCTTCATCAGTGAAGGATAGGAAAATCATCTACTTATTTGATATCAAAGAGAACTTACTGTACATTTAACTTCACAAATACCCAGATTACATGTTGTCTGGATAGGTCTTTAATTCCTGAGCCATAGATAAGTAAACTACATATCTTGCTTCGGCTTCCGGCTCAATTCTGAGTAATGACCGCCCATTAGTTGCAAAATCTCCTCCCACAAACCTTCAGAAGCTCCACAAAGCAAACTTGAGCTACATGCAGCCACATACCAATAATCCGACTCGATTTCATCTCTCAATTGATCCAGTTGCCATCCAGAATAGCCAACAAAGAATCTGAAATCCTGAGGCTTAAGAATGCCCTTCTTCACTAGCCCAGCAGCATCATCCAAACTGTTTCGAGCCCCGAAGCATAGCCCGGGGATCACCTCTTCAAATCCAGGAAGCTTCAAATTGTCCCCCATTTTTAACAAAAACATGCTTGCCTCAAGAGGTCCTCCAAAATGCAAAGAACAATCAGAAAAAGTAGTCGCCAGATCAAGATTTGAAGGTCTCATGTGTTTAATCTTTTTGTTAAGTGGGCGGTTGATGACAACTCCAAATGGCCCTTCTTGTGGGTGTCTAGTTCCAGATCTAAGAAGAAGAACAACAGTTCTTTCAAATGTGAGGACACCATCAAGCTTTTCTGTAGCAACAAGTACACAGCCAGTCTCAGGTACAGGAATAGGATGAGCCCACTTAGTGCCAAGAGTTTTGGAACTGTGCAATGCCCCGCCTTGATTGTGAGCATCAGATTCTGCAGTATCTTTCTGTTAAAAGAAGTAATAAAATTCAGTACCTCATTGTTATTGCTTCTCGGATACGAACAATCACAAAAGAGAAAATTCCACAACAAAGATGATTACTATGTTAGCAAGTTAGTTAGCAATACGACAGAGAAAGGAAAGCCTTTCCCTTAGCCTCCAAGACGAACAAATGAATTCAATTCCCCAAATAAGGCTAGACCCAATTAAAGTATTGTGCCACATCAGTCATGTTTTCATTAAAGACAGATCATTTCCCTGACTATCTCGCATGCTTCTATATAACAGGCACAATGGGCAAGGAAATTACTATAACAGACGTTGTGGAATGAAAATATAATTTTGAAGTTCATTAACTCAAAACTATCTCTTTTAAAATGAACAGGCAAGGGCTGTAGAAAAATAATAGCAGGGCGTGACAGCTACAAATCCCATTCAGGAAGAAATACATCACCGGCTCATTTTCATATAGCTTTGCCCTGAACTCTCTCCAATCCAAATTAGTGTGATGAGATTTATCAGAATTAGTTTCTGATTTGTTGCCATCAGAGGAATTGTTTTCTCTAACACCATCTCCTTCTGGAATAGACTGCTCACCATTTCCTGCAATAATCCATGTATATTTTAAACAATGCAAAAGGAAAAAAAAAAAAAAGACTATTCATGAAATTTCCTGAGAATTGTACTAATATAATACTTTAAAAAAAAAAAAGGGATATAGTAAACAATCAGCAATATCCTAATCCATGCAATTTGGCATCATTAGTCTTCTTCCAGAAGCCCTTTTCTTATAGCCCATGGTTTTTATAAAAACAGCCAGAGGTATTATATGTTCGTTAGTTTCTCTACTCATTTTCTTATCATTGTCTCAATCCCATAAATATTAGCAATTTGCCGATCTGCGAAGAACACATGTCCTTGAACGAGTGGCAAATCTTCTTTCACTATAAAACTTGTGAATGATCTTTCTAACGGAGCAAATAACAGGTAACCAGTACAAATTCTCATTGTTGTCATCAGAATTTTTAACCCAGTGACCACCTAACCCCGATAAGAAAGGAGCCATAAAGTAAAACTTGAAAGCACAGAGTTTGGGAACCAAAATATTTGGCTGCTGACCTATGGTATAAAGAAGGCAACCAAATGTGCCTCTATAAATGGAATCTATCTACTGTCAAAATGAACAAGATATAAGTGGTAACTTCCTAGGTGAAAAATCAACTGGCTGATTCAAGCAAACTAATGCTTTGTAAAGAAAATGAAAATAAGTTTCACGGAATGGTCTTAGCACTGCAAAAGGATGTGAGCAAGATAAGAGAAAGAAACTAAATTACACTATCCTATAATGATCATCTTAAACTATGTTCTGACAAAAAATAACTGCCAGAAAACCAAATAAGATCCTTTACTTTAAGGACTGAATGATGGTTTTGGGATGATAAAATATATAACTTTAATCAAACAAGCAGTAACAGATTAAATTATAATATGATGAATCATCAAAACTCTTTTGAAACTGGGACTCAAGCAATAAATTGTCGAGATTTGTGCAACAATTTGCAATTTAAAGACCATAATGATAAAGGTCACGGAAAAAATTTATGCAATCATAACAAATAAAAGCCATCAAGAACAGCTAACAAGAGTTTAACTACTACCAGGCACCTATTCATCTGAGAAACTTTGAATCCATATCTTATCACCATTTCTAATATACACTCCATTCCTTATGCATTATGTACAGTTTATATGTTGATCAAACATACCCTAGGAGAAACAAGGGAATATTATTATATTAAGTTGATAAGGCAAACTAGCAGAAACAAGGGAATTTTATTATTTGAAGTGAACTTAGTAATGTGTAATTGAGCAGTGCCAAATCTGTAAGCATTGGCTAATGGATAGGCTACAAGTGTCAACTAACATAAAGAATGAGTGGGTTGTAAAAGACACAGCATAAAGTGCCTTCGATCTTTATAAGAATGGCTTAATTTGAATAAGAATTTTTGCATAATCTCAAAGGCTATATATGACTGCCAGTAGTAAAAGAATGTCCAAGTTATAGTACATATCAAGAGTAAAGGACAGGAAGAATAAAAAACCTACACTTTATCTGCGTCTATTTCATATTTCAGGGAAAAACTGGCATGAAGCAATCTGGTGATAACAACCCTGCATCTCCCTCTACACCCAGTTCCAACAGAAAGAGATGCTATTTAATTATAACTTACTAATAATGAGAACAAAATATATCATCTGCCCCTAAGAAAAAAATATCATATATATAGCAACAAGGTTATCACTAGAAGGAAAAGGTGTTGAAGAAGAAGTACGTCTGATATGAAGGACTCCACATTCCTCATAGATGAGGAAGACCTCAAGACAAAAACGGTAAGCTTGTAAACAAATTTGTCAAAAAATGTAAAGTAAAAAAAGTTCATCTTTTTCTTCTTGTAATTATGATAAGTTTCATGACATTTCAAATATGGTCCAAATGAAGCTTATGATTGAATTTTCTTATACTAATAGAATGTCATACCATCACACAATTTGGCAGCGCAAGAGAATAAGAAACACCTGTAACAGTTACATGATTGACTCTCTTTCTGATCCCCAAGAATATCTAATGAACATACAGATGGCTTATTCGGAACCTGAAAAACCTAGTTTTTGGCTAAGGTATGGAAGTGAGCAAAATGTAAACTAATCAATGATTATTTTGATGACAAATTATGACGATGATATGAAATTGTCAAGCAGCTACCAGTCTATGCAATGTTTTCAACTCATTATAACATTGAAATTTGTGGAATCCAAACCCATAATTGATTATTGCATGATAAAACCTTATAATACAACCATCAACTATATTGACACATTCTCTTAGACCTACAGCCACCATATGTGTCAACTGTCAAGGATCAGAAACCATTTGTCTAAACTATGAACATAATAGGCACCTATTGGCTGATTCAATATTCGTTCAAGGTTAAAACCAATAAAAATTTCAGTTTATCTCCAGTGACATGGCTTTAAAACTTAAGTGTTAATCTAACTCATCAGCTCATTACTGAATAAAATTTCACATTTCAAAAATCTGAAAGTACACCCAATATTTGAGTCTTTTTTAGATTTGACAAAAGTTAATTTGGTGATAGACATCCTATCAAAAAAAAAATTATTTGGTGATAGACATCACTGCAACTTGAATACAAAAGCACAGTCATTTCTTGCAGACAAAAGAAAGCCTGTTGCACCATTTTCATCCTCAGCAACTTCAAAATTATTGTTTAATACATGAAAAGAGGATATATCATATGTGTCCACAGTGCCCACCCTTCAAAACTATCATGAGATTATAAGAAACATTAGAAGAACGACATACAGACCGTGCTTTATACACCAGAAATTGAACTGGTGAAAAGTCAACCTGCTTTTGTACTACTTTTATTTCTTTCCACATTTTTGTACTAATTCAAGATTACTTGACTCTCTTCAATTAAATTGGATACTTTTTTGAAGCTACAAAGCAATTTCACATGCAAGTACCAGTACCCAATAAAAACGATCAAAAGATATTCTCAAAGCAAATACAAATATTAACAAAATACAAGAGATGAACTTCTATAAAATTGTTGAAAAGTTTCACCCCCGCATCTCAGCAACCAGAACATCCAAACAGTCACTTCGTATCCAAAAAAGAAGATATTTCCCAACAAAAAATTTAACATTTACTAAGAGAATTCCAAATCAATGAAAATCAGGATAGAGAGCATGCAAATTTCAGCTATAATTACACACCAGAAGAAGAGGAATTGCCATGATTCTTCTTCCCCGCAGCTCTAACAACAAACGGCTGATACCCTTTATAACAAATCTTACGCCTCAATACCCTGATCTCAGAATCTCTGGCAACTTCAATTCCGAATGAAATTCCAGTTTTTCCAGCAATCCATGAAATGGGTCTCTCACAAAATGAGCTTCTGAGCAAAAGGGGGCTTGTGCTAGTGTTCTTAACATGAAGGGCACACAGATCCATAACACCCACCAAAATAGCTTTGCTGACAAAAATGATCGGAGAATCCTAGATTTTACGGGATTGTGAGTGTTTGGTTTTTATTTTCTGAAACTGAAACTATAATGGAGAAGAAAACGGGTGAGAAAATCTGTAACGGATTAGTTGATGAAAAAGAGGAACAAAAAAAATTAAGGATAAGGAAACCGACAAAAGAGACTGGCGGAACAGAAGATCAGATATATGAAACTTTGAAAGTGACGCTGGGTAAAGTGAGAGAACGAATATGCCTCTTTCTTAACCGAATTGTATGGACGTTCATTTTAAGTTCATAAGTCGGCTTAACGGGGAAAATATTTATGTCATGCCCAAGACAATACTACCTTGAGCAAAAGTGAAGTTATAGATCCCTTGATCATATGTTACGATACTTGACATAGGATTTAGTGAATTATGGGTCTATAAGAATGGCTAATGATAGTGGAAGATAATCAAAGGTAAAAAATGATGTTAGGTAATGATGATTTTGAGTATGACAGATAATGGTTAATAATGAAAAGTGATGGTAGATATTAATCATTAGTTATAAGTGGTAATGGACCATAGTTAATAATGATATGTAATAAATGGTAACGAGAAATAGTCAACAATAATAGTGATGGCGGTGTACAGTGATAATAGTGATAGGTAGTGATTAAGGATGAAAAGTGGTGGTGGATAATTATCGTCGATTATAAGTGGTAATAGATTGTGGTTAATAATGACATGTAATAGATGATAATGGGTAGCAGTTAACGATAATAGTGGTAGTGGCTTAAAGGAGTAAATACGATAGAAGAAAACATCAATTTTGATAAGGTTAGAACCCACTATGATGATTTCTAGCCTAGATTCACTACTTAAACTAGCAAGCTTAAGATATAGATATAGACTTGAGAAATTTCCTCTCAAAGACTTCAATTATATTAAACTAAATACTGCCTCAAAACAAGAAGTTGCATAGCCTATTTATACTAAAGTTTGAAAAATAAAGTATAGAGAAAAAAAAAACTAGTAGCAAGCTAACTTGCTTCTGCAACAAGTTGAGGTAAGCTGTGGTGGGCTAAGAGCAAGTGGTGTTGGGCAACTGGACGGCTTGCTTCTACAAGGCAGTTCTACTACATTCTTGCAGCAACTCAATTTGCTTCTGCAGCAAGTCTATAGTAGGCTAAGAGCAAGTAGAGCTAAGTAGCTAGACAACTTGCTTTTGCAAGGTAGTTCTACTTCATTATCCCCTAGTTGGAGAAAACTCATCCTCGATTTGAGCTTAATAAGGTGATAAATCGACAACATTAAAGGTAGCAAAAACCTTATAATCACCTGGTAACTTGATCTTATAAGCATTATCATTAATCTTTTCCTCAACTTGAAATAATCTGTCTGCCCTAGGAGAGAGTTTGGTATTGGGATCATTTGGGAATCTTTCTTTTCGAAGATGAATCCAAACTCAATCTCTTTACTTGAACGTGAGCTTCTTTCTATGCTTGTCATATTGACTTTTGTATTTGTTGGTCTGACGCTTTATTTTTTCTTGAACTTGTTCATGCATCTTTTTGATTTCTTTAGCTCGTTAATCAGCATCAGCACTGTAATGTTTGGATGGGATTATTGGCATGAGGTCAAATGTACTAAGTGGGTGAGCTCCATGTAGTTGATCGAACATATCATCAAGTCACGGTATTGGGAATCAATACTTGGTGGCAATTTTATTTACTACTCTGCTATCAACACACATTCTTCATGTTCCACCTTTTTTTGGGACTAATAATACTAGTACAGCACAATAGCTGACACTTTCTCTGACAAGTCCCATTTTTAGCAATTCCCCTATTTAATGTTGAAGTTCTTTATGCTCTTGAGGGTTCATCATGTAGGCTGGTTTGTTTAGAATAACAGATTCGGGGATAAAGTTAATGATGTGTTGAATATCTCTCATTGGTGGTAATCCAGCAGGAACTTCTTCTAGAACAACATCCTAGGATATTTTGAGGAGGCTTGTAATTTCTTTGAGAACATTAGCCTCGTTGTTTGGTTCTACCAGAAAGAGAAGGCAGAGGTGGCTGGTATCCTTTTGCAGTTCCTTAAGCTGGGTTTTGGTGACCAGGGTGAGAATCTAATCAAGAAACTCTAATTTCTTAATGAGCTCGTTTGGTTGCAATGGAATTAACTTGACTTTGACTCCATCCTTGGTAAAGGAATAGGTATTTTCGAATCCCTTGTGGATGGCTCGACAATCAAACTACCAGGGTTACCCTAATAATAAGTGACAAGTATCCATGAGGATGACATCATACCATCCTAGTATTTCTTCCCAATGGAAAATGACACAAGACAATACTTGGTAACCTTTGCCTCATTTCCTTTTCTTAGCCACTACAATTTGTAAGGTTAGGGATGGTCCTTTGTTGGGAGTCTAAGCTTCTCACCATGTAGTGTGATACTACATTCTCACAACTTTCACTATCAATAATAACATTACATACCTTTCCTCGATAAGTACACCTAATATGAAAGATGTTGTGTCTAAGCCAGTTTCCTTTTTGAGATGTAGAAGTATGAAGGCTTCTTTGTACTACTAAAGATTCTCCAAAATCAGTCGAGATAAGTTCTTCCTCAGATTAAGGTGATTCATCTACTCCTTTTTTTCCCTTTTCATCGGATGCCTCATGAATTTCTCCTTCAACAATGGCCATAAATTTCTTATTTAGGCAATCAAAAGCAATATGACCATAACCTTGACATTTAAAGCATTTTCACGTGTTTGGATTAATAGAATGACTAGTTCGACTTCCCTTTCAGCTTTCACAGCTTCTTTTGAGGCACTGGGCTTGTGAGTAGTGGGGGTTTTTAGGATTTCAATTCCCCGATTGCTTATAGCCTCTTTGGTTCTAAATTGGTTAGCAATATTTTTCCTCACATTCTACTTCTCAACTTTTAGAGCCAATTGCATAACGTCGTCAACAATAAAGTATTGTTGTAGGGATACAACATTTATGATTTCTGAATTTAGTCCCATGAGGTAATGGGCAATACTCTGCTCTTTAGCTTCATTAATGTCACACTTCATTTTAAATTATTTAAATTCCTTTGTATATTCTTCAACGGTCATGCTTCTTTGGCACAAATTTTGAAATTTGATAAATATCTCTTAACGATAGTCGGTTGGAAAATACTTTTATGTGAGCTCTCATTGCATTTTATCTCAGGTTTTGATTTGGTGTCTTCCTTCTTATTCTCATTGGCACTTAAGATTCTCCTACCAAATTAATGTGTATTTCTTTAATTTGATGGTGACAATCTTGACATGCTTTTCATCTTGAATATCCTCGAGGTCAAAAATATGCTCAATAGTATGTAGCCAATCAATAAAATCATTTGGTTGTAGGCTTCCTTTAAATTCAAGAATATCTAGTCTAATTCTGAGATCATTTGAAGGCTTAGCATAATTTCTTTGATAATTCTACGTCCAACAGTTGAAGAAGATGATAGGACTTCTCTATCAGTTTGCAATCTTCCAGAAAGGTTACCTTCTTCTACATTGGTATCTAAGTTGAAGTCGCTTCTTCGTTGTGGCATTCTTTGAATTTCAAGAAGTTGTATTTGTAGTTGCTCAATTTGAGCTCAAAGTTCTTAAACCTCTATGTCATAAGGGTCAAATTCTTGATGACTTTGGTGTCTCGGAGGTATTTTCTCTCTCTTCTCTTTTTTAGACCAAATTTAAACTAGGAGAAAAAAATAGAAAATTTTGAATCGAGAAAGGGGCTTTTTGAAATAAGGTATTATCATTGGGGTCTTTTCTAAAATTTTCAGAAAATAGGGGGTCAAAATGTAAATTTTTTAAAAATGGAGGGGTTAGTATGTAAATTTTCAGAAAAGAATGGTGACTTGGTGAGATAGGCAGTGACATGGCAAAGGATGACATATGGCAACTTTTGATTGGCCAAGGGTGATGATGTGGCAATGACATGGTTGATGATGCAGCAAGTGGCATGGCAGGTCGAAGACACGTTGCAAAATATGGTTGGAAAAAGGAAGCTGACGTGGCATGACACATGGAGGTGATGTTGACGTCGTATTCAACCTTTGGGTGCATGAGTTTCTGGCATGTAGTGGCTCTAGCAACTGTGAAAATTTTTAGTTTAGCTATTTTTGGCCTTCTAAGCACAATGGTAGGGTTGTTTGGCTAGTTTGGCGATTGGAAATGGGTGTTTTGAGGGTGGCAAAGGCAATTTCCGATGGGATGGTTGTTTTGGCAAGTTTTTGGTGTTTTTGTGGTTTTTTTAAAATGGCAAGAAGGTGGGGATCAAGGTGCTTTGATATCAAATGGCTTAGGGGAGATAAATGGGATAGAAGAAAACATCAATCTTGGCAAGGTTAGAATCCCACTATGATGATTTCTAGCCTAGATTCACCATTTAAGCTGGCAAGCTTAAGATACAGATATAGACTTGAGAAATTTACTCTCAAAGACTTCAATTATATTGAGCTAAATACTGCCTCCAAACAAGAAGTTATATAGCCTATTTATACTAAAGTTTGAAGAATAAAGAATAGAGAAAAAAACAACTGGTAGCAAGCTAACTTGCTTCTACAGCAAGTTGAGCTAAGCTGTGGTGGGTTAAGAGTAAGTGGAGCTGGGCAACCTGCTTCTACAGGGTAGTTCTACTACATTCTTGCAAAAACTTAACTTGCTTTTACAGTAGGTCTGTGGTGGGCTAAGAGTAAGTGGAGTTGGGCAATTAGACAACTTGCTTTTACAAGGCAGTTCTACTTGAGATAATGGGCAGTGGTCAATGGTTAAAGGTGGCAATGGATGATGATGGATTATTGTGGTGGGAACTTCGAAAAATGTGGGAGAAAGAAATAGAAAGAAGCGTTTTTTTTAGATGATCAACATTTTCTAAAACCTTAGGTTAAGAAAGGATTTCAAATGGAAGAATTCATTTAAATTAAATAATGATAATAGATTTCACTGTACACCAAACATTTAATAAAAAATTAATTTTTTTATTAATTTTTTTCATTATTAGATCCTAAAATTCATCAAGCAAATGCCCTATTATGAACCTACAAAAATGGGTAACTTGTTGAAAAATGATTATGTTAGATTTACATCTTAAACCCTAAAGTTATAGTCAAATAAAATTTATTGAACTTGTAATGCGTATGGGATAAATGGCTCTTTTACTTGACTAAAACCGTTAGTTAGATACTAAGTTGGACTTTGATTATTTTGGTTATTTAGCTAGGCAGTTGCCCTATAATTATCATTTATATTCTTAACTATTTCTAAAAATGCATTTATCATACCTTGTATATTCATACTCTTAATTACTATCAAACCCATGCTTACAATTCTTTCAAAAACCTTTTAATCTCATTTTATAAATGCAACTAATTATATATCTTCACTTCTTAGTAATATATAAATTTTAAAAATTAATATTAGATTTCATGTCTTTCGTGTGTATTTAATTAATAATTAGAACAAAATACATAGAGCACCCTTTAGTTTAAATGAAATTAATGCACTTAACTTACATCTGTGGGGAATACTTTCTAAAATATCTTTTTTATTCCCTTTAATTTAACATTTCTTATTTGTGAATTATGAATTGACAATAATACCTTTCATTGGAAAAGGCTCACTAACATTGAGCATGAGTTTCAAATTTCATCCCTCTACCCTTATGTTGATGGTATTTTGCTAGGTTTTCCTTGAGTTGGCTAACATTGTGATTGCACTAGATTAGCATAACTAATTTTGACAATTAGCAAGTTAACCTATCAATTGGATTGATTTCATGCCTCTATTATTTTTGTTGCATTCTCCTCCCTTTAGAATCCTTATCTCTATGCATGGCTTCTTTTTTACAGTGTTGGCAATTACCTTCGAAGGTCTTCATGTAATGATCTCAACTAGGCCTTTCTCTCTGTTTCAATTCCCCAATTCTGCAATAAGTTATTTACATTGCCATATAACAGAGAGGAAAAGAATTAAATATCTATGTAGGTGAGAAGTATTATTGTCACTATTCCTAATATATATGTGTGTGGAGCAACCTTCACATCTTTACATGGAAATTAGCATCCTCCACCTTTTATACTAACCTTTTCATAAATCAACTTGAATAAAATGAACATCATTATCATTTTAATTTTTATTTGAGAGGGTTTTTTTTGTGCTTCTCTGTCTTCCTAGTTTTCTCTCAATGTGCTCCCTCTCATCCTAGCTTTTCAAACACGGATGACAGGGAGAAAGCACTCATCAATAACCATTTGGTTGAAAACATTAAGCATTTGTCCTTTAATCCAAATAGAATAATTTAGTAATAGACAAATATAGAAACTTTTGCTAGTGAAAATAATAAGCATTTGTCCTTTAATCCAAACAAAATAGTTTAGTAATAAACAAACATGGAGACTTTTGTTACTTGTTAGCATCAGTGAACAAGGGATTCATTTTACAATTTGACATAGCCCAAAATTAACAGCCATTAGATAACAATTGATTAATCGACCCAAATGTAGTAGATTATCAGAAGATAGCAATTTGCATGACTATAGTCGAATGATTGGACTAGGACGTGACTGGTCAATTAACTTAAGTGATCAATCAACTTAAGCAAATAGGTAGATTAACTTAGATTCATATATAACAAATCATCTAAAGAAATCGGTCGAACAACCAGTTCATATTACTATCAACAAGCACACACTCTACAACATATCAAGTCATTCAAAAATGGCCCAAGGCCATAGCCAATTAAATGATCCGTTTCATTACAAGTAAGACCAAGCCTCTACAATAAGAGTGAACCACTCAGCTCGTGGTTGCATAGGACTATAATCGATTGATGAGGGCCCAGGTCAACAATAAGTTGATTGACTTAACCAAGCACATAATAGTTAGGCCTAGATTAAATGGTCCAAGGAAACAATCCCAGAGCAAGGGCAAAGGTACAGACCCAAGTCGAATGACCAATAGCACTTGGTCGATCATCATGGGGCACAGAATTAATCACTAGAAAACTTGAACAAGTTAACCTTCTAATCATCACACAACAGTTGGTATGACTTAGACAAGCACAAGTAACGTGATCATAGCAACCACCAACTGAGAATCTCACTCATATCATCAGTGTGCTAGAAACACATGGACACTTTTCATTCGCTCAAAAGCAAACCAATTGGCATGACTAGCACCAATATAAACATCAAGGTATTCCCTTTACAGATAATCTTCACTACATATACTAAAACTCTACTTTTGGAACTAACTTAAGCATCAGAGTATATTCAATGGACCATTTCCATCCTGCATTGTTGACCTTATTCCCTGCGCAGGTTGTTCTGCCATTGTGCACAGTCCTATTGGTCCCAAAAAAATATGATCACCTTTCGATCATTTGATCTACATTGGATTCTAATTTTTTTTGTAAACAATGGAAGTCTTTTCATAAAGAAAAGATGTATTTGGAATCTAATTGTATAATTAGGATCTTAATTGGAATGACTGATTAGATTAACATAAATTTGAGAATCAATTAGATAATCAAATCAGCTTATATGAGAATGTAGTTGAAACAATTTGTTCAGCAACAATTGAGCAGTTAAACAGAATTTCTAGCACAGTAAAATTATGATAGTGTAGTAAGAATAAATTGTAGAATAATAAAGAATTATAAAGAACAATAAAGAACAGTGCAATTTTTAAAGTGGTTCAACTTTAACTGAAACTGTAGTTAAAGGCTACATCCATTGAATCAATCCTCAATCAGATGACTTCTTTTATTAAATACAATAGGAATTTAACTAGGCTTCTGAACAACCAATTTATACAATAAGATTTACACTAGGCTCTTGCTAAATTAGAACACAAGAATTAAATTGGGCTCTTGCTAACCTAGAGACAACAATTCTTCAATTCTTATATCTCATAAAGACTATGATCAACCTCATAACCTAGAGATATATAAAGAATTTAATATATTTTCAACTAGTTATAATCAACCTTATAATCAAAGAAGATGTAAAGGGAAAATTAAGCTTGTCTTTTGTATCTCTAATCTCTATCAACCTAAAAATTGTAATAGAAAACAAGAAGGTAAGTAATACAATACCAAGAATTGAGATGACTATCTCAATTATCTAGCTATAAATTCTCTTTAATTTTGATTCAAGATTCTCTGAATTATGAGATCTAATGAGGTAGATGTTAAATTCGATTTAGCTTTGATAGCTTTGTGTTTTTGCACTTGAAGAAGTATAACAGATGTGTAACTAAATGAGTTTGAAATAATGTTTAGGGTATTTATAGTTGTAGTAATCGACTTTCAAAAAATAACTAACTTTATATCCTTGAATTGATTTATAGTGGTTACCAACTAATGAATCAATTTGCTTATGAATATTATAACGAATGTTTATGACAGAATTGATTTATGAATCAAATCATAATATATTGTAAAAAGTCTTGAATCAATTAGGGAATCAATTCAGGTAAAAATCCTAACCTTTGGTAAAAACATTTTTTTAAACTTTTCTTCATAAATCGATTTCTGAATCAATTCAAATAGATTTTCACAAGATCTTCCATTACATAGTGTAAAATGATTTTTGTAAAACTTGCACTTGTGAAAAATTATTTGAAAACATATTTTGAAAAATACTTTATTTTAGTTCACTTCAAGTGGTTTATTTCTATCTCAATATATCAGTTTTAATAAGCTTGCTTGAATCAAAATTGATTTGAATTCGCTTACAAAAGATCTTAAAATAAAATAATTCCTAAATCTAATTGTAGATCTTTTGAATACCATACATTTTGATCCTATAAAACAAATAACAAACACTAAAGTATATTGTCAAATTTAAATTGTTTTCAACATAAAAACCAAGAAAATTAAGATAGCAAAGCAATCATACTAGTGAAGCTATCAATCTCATACTTCGCTAACAGTATCTAGAAATGCTAACAATCTCCATAAATGTTAACAATATCTGGCTATACTAAAAATGCTAACAATCTCCTTTTTTTTTATAGTGACAAACAATTTTAGATAAGCATTAAAATCTAGGATCAAAGTTTTAAAAAAAACTTAAAAAAAAACAAAATAGTTTTTAAAATTTTAAAATAAAATTTTGATAAAATAAAGTCTTATTTTTTTTAACTCTCTGCTTTTCAAAATGACTTTTGTACATATATCATACTTTTCTTTATTATATTTTTGATCTCATTCATATCTCTTATTATCTTTTTATATCTCCCTTTTTTGAATTGAAATTAATATCTCCCTTTTCTATTTTTCTTATCTAAAATCTCATTTCTCCCTTAATAACAATTTCTATTCTCTTTATCTAAAATCCTCACTTCTCCCCCTTTTGGCACATCAAAAAGCAATAATGCATCTATAAAAATAATATATCAAAAAGTTTAGAATTTAAGGAAATTAGATTATAACAGAATCCAAATATAATACCAAAATCAATGCATAGTTTAATATCCAGAATCCAAATATTCAAATACACCATCCATAATCAGTACATATCATAAAAAAAAAATATTTCAAAATATCAGAATACATGGTCAGCATCAAAGTATCAAAATACAAGAAATAATGAATCCATAATAAGGGACTAAGGGGTACAATAAATAAACAAACAGTCAATACAAAGACTACTTAGCAGGTGGAGAATCTTGATTATCTATCCTTTGTAGCTCAGCTTCTTTATCTTGTTCCTACGTCTGCTGTGTAATCTTAGGTAATTGAGTTTCAATGGAACTTAGTCTCTCATTTACTTGAGTGGCATGTCTTCTATTTTCAAGTTCCACAATAACTAGTCTATCATCTATTGACTCAATCCAGTTTTCTTATTTGTCTATCAATTGATCCATTTGGTCATTCATATGTTTATGCATTCTTTATATCACCTCAATTATTCTTGTTTTTGATTCAATAGATAATCCAGCTACAGAGCTTGTGGATCCTCCAATTGTTTGAGGGATTTTTGACTTTTTCTTAGCCCATGTCCCTTGTTCATGTTCTTCTGGTCCTATTTTGTAAAAATATGATGCATTAATCATAGTAGTTGGATTTATTTGTAAAACTTGAATTTCATCATAAAATTTTATTTTGAATTTGCCAAAGATGGGAGTAACAATCATGCCATATGGGAGGTATCCAATATCTGTCCTTTTTGAACAATCACCAGATATTTAAGGATAAAGTAGGGCATATTAAAATCACGTTAATTTTTAATAACCCACATTAAAAAGAGTTCACCTTCCATTGTGATCCTTGGCAAAATCACTTTACATAAAGCATAATGCAATATCTTATCTTCATAAGATAACCAGTAATGAGCAATTTCCCACTTCCATCTTTTGGGGTGGAATAAGGAAAGAGCATCCTAATGGCCAATTCCTTGTTGTATTCAAGAAAGGATGCTACAGTAAATTTTGGTTGCATATCATCCATGTCAAATTCTTTTGCTGAAAAATTCAAAATCAACAACTACATGCTTATGCATCATATAACATGAAATTTTGCCATTAGCATTAGCAAGATTTGCATAAAACATTTTTACTAAACTAGGATAGGTGTTTCCTTTTTGTGTTAAAAATTTTTCTAATCTATAATTAGCTAATAGTTCTGATAAATGAGTAGTTTTCAACAGTTGATCACAAAAGCATTTGAGAGGTTCTACCTTTCTATTTACCAATTAAAGAAATGCAGCATATTCATTTTGTGAGTTGAAGAGTGATTCTTCTTTAACAGGTGTTGATGGTTGGGCTGTTTGCTTTTCCTTTCTTTTTCATGGTAGCTTGATTCTCTTAGACATTTTGAAATTTCTAAAAGATTTTGTGAAATTTGGAAGATTTTGTGAAGTTAGGGTTTTAGGGTTGATTTTGGAGTTTTTAATTTTCAGGAGATTTGGAGAAATTAATCAGTTGGAATTGTTAGATTGGGTGTTTCTAAGTTTTTGGTGAAAGCATTTTAAATAAAGAGTGTGTGAGGATTAAGATTCAATTAAGAGAGTTTGAGAAGTTTTTCGTTGTAGACTGAGAGTGAAACTATGAAATGAATTTGGAATCAATTTAGTATGTATAGGATCGCACTTTGAATCAATTTGTGAATCGATTCAGAGAGCAAAAATTTAAGTATGAATCAATTTGGGTTTAAATTTGTTCATCAGGTTTCTTATGTGAATCAATTCGAGTTTGGGTTGTTCATAGGATTTTTATGCGAATCGATTCATCCAAGTTTATAGAAAATTTTTAGAAATTTTTAATTCTTCCCAAAACATTGAAAAGTTTTATGAATTGATTTAGGAATTGATTCATAGTGTATATTTTTGAAAAGGTGAATTGGCTCTTAAATTGATTCAGAAACTCAATATAAATCCTGGAAAAATTTGAATTAATTACTAAATCGATTTAGGAAGTCTTGAACTCAGTTTTCTTATAGTATTGTTTCAAAAGTGTTTTCCTAACCTATTTACCAGCTAATGAACTTCTCAATACCATTGAAACACTCAATTCTCACTTTATGTACCTGCAAAACAAACTCAGAGAAATCTTCGATGCCTAAGTTATTATTTGCAATGTACAATACAAATTAATCATAAAAGATAAAAGGTATCAAATTTTACTAAAGTTGGGGGATTAAAAATCTTTGTCTTGTGGTGAGTGCAACTGTTGTTCATCATCATAAGTTGCTTTCTTATTCTCCCACATAGATCTGCAAAATAGAATTTACACTTTCTTTGCTAGTATCCAATTGGTTTTAGGTCCAGTTTTGTTAGTCAACATAGCAACATTCATTTTCAAAATGGATGCCTTAGGTAACCAAACTAACTTTTCATTAGGTTTAAGCTCATAGATTCCATTTCTATATGAACAATGTTTAATATAGTGTCCTTTATGATTGTAATAGAAACAAGTAATATGTTTATGATTCCGTTTTGACCTTTGTTTCCTTTGTTGTCTATATCCTAAGCCATTCTTGTTCTGAAATTCTTTTTGATAATTCAAAAAGGTGTTGAGTTTGATTTTGCTATTTGCAAAGCCTTGTAAGGTTTTTGATAAACTATCTATTTCTAACCTATAAGCTTCACATTTATCACATGTCTTGC